>JAJIBD010006505.1:0-129098 GCA_021461705.1 Cryptotis parvus | reverse complement strand
ATGGGAAGACAGTGACAGACAGTGACAGTGACAGTAGTTAACACAATGACTGACATAGAATTATCCCTAAAAATGGTCTCAATTAATGACTATTTACATATATATATTCCACTCATCTGATATTATTTATATCCTATGCTATATAGTGCACTATTAGTTTGTTACTGATTGATATCCCTCCTCCCTTGGTTTTAAGTTCTTTGACAACAGAAAACACATTTGATCATCTCTAACCATGTACACTGTTGGGTCTCTCAAAAGATTATCTGGAGTATGATGGCTAACTGACCCTTTATTCTAACAACTTTTCTTTTTTGATGAATATACATCAGATTATTGGATTATTAGTGATCAAAGAGTCTTAGCAGAAGGCCATGTTCATTCTGTTTGGAGTTGTCGTTTTGCAAGTAGATTTAAAAAAAACTCAGAAAACTTTGACATAGATTCTCCTAGGTACTTGACTCAAAATTCCAGATTAATTTTCTGAAGACCAGTTTTGGAAATAAATTGTTGATAATTCTTTTTGTGGCTAACAAAAGATCAATTTCAAAAAAGTATTTTTCAGTGGAAAATGGGAATGCTAGCAAAAAAATGAATGGGGATCAAAAAGGTGACAACTTACCAGACATGTATCTGGCAGTAAGGCATCAAACACTTTTTTCTTTTTTTTAACTCTGTCCTTTCTAATACTTTCTATAAGTTTTTGGCTCAGCTTTCTGGGTGATGAACCTTCACTTTAAGCACTATCCTTGGACCTTACACAATGGACAATTAAAGTTTGAATAAAAAGGGTTGATCAAGCCATACAACAACAGCAATTTAAAGTAGAAAATTATACAAAATGTGAAACTAATGTTTTAAGCTACATTTCTTTGGAAGAAGTAGATTTTAACTGAAAATATATTTCTTTGCACCTACAGAAAGCTTTACAGTCTAGAAAGTAAGTTTTATTTTCTTGCTGGAATTATGCTATAACATGAAGGAGAAAGTCAAAAGCCTTATTGATGATCCATACGGGCATTGCTCCGGCCACAAATGTTGTGCACAGTGTATCTTTGTGTCAGCCTGAAGGGATATCCTGCCCATCAGCCTATTGGTGGGGCAAGGACACTGTATGGCTTTAAGTGTTCTCTGATCAAATGTGGGAAAAGGAGCAGCTAGCCAAATTCTGAACAGAGTTTGCATTGTGCTGAGGCCAGGAGGTGAGGGGGGAGGGAGACGACTTCTGCTCTACTCTATATTCTAGACAACTTCTGCTCTGCTCTATATTCTAGAAGATATAAGTTTAAAAAGCTGAGAAAAGTACTGCTGAGGAGATAGAGGCAGAGAAAGATATGGCTATTTATTTACTTTAACATAGAAAATGTCCCCAAACAGTACTTGATTTATATTTAATTTTAAATATAAACTACATTTACATTTACACATATATTTCATGAACTTCCAAAGCAGCTGCTAGTGCAACTAAAAAGCAGTCAAAAATATATGAATACTTAGATCCCAACTGACTTCTGTCTGCCAGTTCTTAGTTCTACGATTAGAAAATCTAATTTCCTCGCTTCTTCTGTATGAAAAGGAATCCCAAGAATACAGAAATGTTGGACTGTCAATGGCACTTAAAATTAAAACTACAACAGGCTGCTATTGTTTCCAAAATATAACTTCAAAAACAATTAGGAAGAATTTACCTGGAGAGTGTACTCCATTTTGGGTTTTTAGGGTTTGTACTCTCCGAAATGTCTTCCCTATTTCTTTAGAGCCCTGCAGGAATGAATGTCTCTGCATTTTCATTTCTTCTCTTGAATCTACTTCTGCTGGGCACCTGACACTTGCCGATACTAACTCTGCTATTGTCAAGCCCTATAGTCCCTTCTCATCCTTTTATGATTCAACTTTGCAGATGGACTTGATTCAGCAGATCATCACCTTTAAAAAATGATTTTCTGAGGGTTTGGGATGTGGCTTAAGTGATAGATAACTTCTGCATTTTGGAGACCCTAGGTTTGATCTCTGGCCCATGTGCCCCCACACCCCTCAAATACTACTAAGAGCTTCCCTGAGGCCTTCAGGTGTCCATGTGTGGTCCTCATAACTAATAACAACAATGCTCTTTGCCTGTATGATGGAGCAAGGAAGGATTCTTCAATGAATGTCCATTTGGAACTAGACCACCACATAACACCATATTCAAAAAATTAATTCCAAATGAGTTAGAGATATGGATGAAAGACCTAAAACTATAAACATAGGAAGAAAGCATAGGTAACAAATTTATTGGCATCAATCTTAAAAAATGTGTCTTGTGATTCAACTCCAAATAAAAACAACCAGGACTATGTCAGACTGAAAAAAGTTTCAGTACAGTTAAAAGAAAACTTCAACAAAATGAAAGATATTCTATGGAATGGGAAAAGTTATTTGCATATAATATATCCAAAAGGAGGTTAATATTTAAAATGGACAAAGAATTTATAAACTCAACAATAATACATCCAAACAATTCAAGGGGAAAACAGGCACAGGGTCTGAATAGACACTCCTCCAAAGACATACAGATGACAAAGAGGGATATGAGAACATGTTTTCCCATCATTTATAATAAGGAAAATGCAAGCCAAAACATCACTGTCCCTCATGCCTCTGAGAATGGCTCTTACACAAAGATAAGAAGAAAGTTGGAGAGAAGGGAACCCTTCTACAACGTGAGTGGGAATGCAAATTGGTAGCTGGGAAAATCTGTACAAAAAAAATGTAGGAAGGAGAGAATTGGACTTTCAGTGGTTATTTCAGGTTGATGTGCAGTGATGCACTGTTCCTTCAATTAAAAAATGAAGGTCTGGGGTGTGACTCTGGGGTAGAGCTCATGCCTAGCTGGGATGAAGCTGATATATTTGTCCCCAGCACCATCTACATTTTGTTACTGGTTTTGGCATATAAAACACACATCGGCCAGCTTGCCAGGCTCTGCCGTGTGGGTGCTATACTCTCAATAGCTTGCGGGCTCTCTCAGAGGGGTGGGTAGAATATTCATGGTAATTTGGAGGTCAATTGCACGGCCGCATAGTGGCCGCGCGCAATGGGGGAAAGCTGGTATCTGCTCTGCCGGGTGTAACGGTTTGAGGCTCTTCATATTCCTGAATCAACCAGATGCCATTGGGCTACACTGGCACGTGATAGGGTCCAATGGAAATGTTACTGGCGCCCACTTGAGCAAATCGATGAATAACGGGATTCAAGTGATCAAGTGACCATCTACATACCGGTGTGATCCCAGAGAAACTGCTGTTATGTGCTTACTGGTTGCTACAGCAGAGGTATGCTCTCTCTGGGGAAACACAACTCATTCTGTGACCCTCTGTCATCCCAACAATATCAAGTTAAGAAAAAAAGAAAAGGAAAAAAATCTGCCTAACTTTATTTTTTCCTGCTTGGTCTTTTTGTGTGTGTGTGTGTGTGTGTGTGTGTGTGTGTGTGTGTGTGGCTTTTCCTTTACTTCTTTCACTTTTGTGATGTCACAAAAGCTCTATCCCATTTCATTTTTTTTCTTCTGCAAGAAAAGGTCCTATCAAGCTTCATAACTTTAAACATCAACTAGTTGGGGCTGGAGCGATAGCCCAGCGGGTAGGGCGTTTGCCTTGCACGCGGCCGGCCTCTGCCGGCCTGGGTTCAATCCCCGCATCCCATATGGTCCCCCGAGCACCGCCACGAGTAATTCCTGAGTGCAGAGCCAGGAGTAGCCCCTGAGTATTGCTGGGTGTGACCCAAAAAGGCAAAATAAATAAATAAATAAAATAAACATCAACTAGCTGTTGGTGGTTCTAAATTTTCAACCTGAACCTCAGATACTACCCAATCTCTTTGGCTTCTTCATTAGATGTCCAATAGGTATTTCAATCCCAAATGGAATACTGAGTAATCCCTGACAAAACCTGTTTCATCTCAATGCTTTACTATCTCTGTAAACTATTTCATCATCCATCCTGGTACCTGGGTCAATAACCTATAGGCCATATGTATTTCTTCACTTTTCCTAACTCCTACACCCTCATTTACCCCATCAACAAGTTAAATCGGTTTTGTCTTAATTAGTTTCTCTCCATTTCCTTTGATATTATTTTTTGGCCACATCCATCAGCACTCAGGGCCCACTCCTGGCTCTGTGATCAGGATTTATTCTAGACTGGGCTTCTTAGGATAGCATAAGGGGTTTCAAGCCCAGGTCAGCCGTGAGCAAAGCAAGTGCTCTACCCACCTACCCCAAGTTCCTCATATCTCTTGCCTGGATGACTGAATAGTTTCTTAATTGGTCTATGTAATCCCCATTATGTTCCCAGTAAGTTAACTACTGGGCATTAAAAGGGTTGTTATTTTAAAGCATGTGATTCATTTTTCAGATGCTCTAATGACAGATAGAAAGATTGTATAGGGATTAAGGATTTACTGTGTTCTCGTTCAACTCCAGATTAATTCCCAGTCTCCTCAGCATGCCAGGAGTGATTCCTGAGCCCAGAGCCAAGAGTGAGCCCTGAAAACCACTAGGTTAGGCTCATGTGCCCCAAGAGAGGCTGACTCAAATCCAGCTTCACCACTGGGAATAACTGAATGAAGGCCTTTCCTATCCTTTTCTGAAGCTTAAGAAAGAGGATGTAGCTCAAAGGAATTTTACACAGAGACTTCAGAAATATTACAGGGAAAAACAGTTTACAGAAACAAGTCTCCCTTCTTCCTCTATTTCACCTAAGCCTTAAGATGAAGTCGATACACCTCAGTGGGCAAAAACAAAAAGTTTTGTGGAAGAGAAATCTAGAGCAACTAGAGATGGTCAATCTTAAAGCCTTCCCATCTCTAGTTTTCTCTTTTGTGATTACTTACATCAGTCTAAATTAAGCTTCCTGTTGTCACTTGCACTGGTCAGGACTGATACACACATACATATAAGCAGCATGGCCCCTGCTTTCCATTTGTACTTTTTGTGCCAATGTTTTCTTATTGTTAAGCCCCAGGCCTGACACCTGCCAAACTTACCCAATCTCAGCTTTCATTGTTCCTGTCACACAAATGGTCTTTCTGGTTATTTTTGATCTCAAATCAAATGGTCTCTTCCCAGGCTGACTTTTTCAACCAAAAAAATCTAAAAATCATCTGCAGTCACTTTAAGGATATGACCAAGCTTAATTTTCTCACTAGTCTTGGGGCGGAGAGATAGCCCAGCGGGTAGGGCATTTGCCTTGCATGGCGGTCCGGGTTTGATCCCCGGCATCCCATATGGTCCCCCGAGCACCGGCAGGAGTAATTCCTGAGTGCAGAGCCAGGAGAAAACCCTGAGCATTGCTGGGTGTGACCCAAAAAAGCAAAAAAAAAAAATTTTTTTTTTCTCACTAGTCTTTATTTGTGTTGAATTCTTTTTGTGTTGAATGATTTACTTGCATTCTTGTCTATTTTACTATCACTAATTATTTCCTATCACTAATTACAATGAATCATGTAATTAAAAAATTCCAACTTATTTATTCATCAGTAAAATAAAATATTTGGTAATATTCCCAGAGATAAGCTTCCTACATGTAGGGAGATGCCAATTCCATTATACATGATATTAATTAAGCAAGCCATTGGCATATTCATAAATGTCAGACCAGAATTTTTTTCCATCTAACAGAATACTACAAGTAGCTATTTATATACCAACACTGAAGACTTAACCATTCTTCCAACAAGGAGCCACCTTTATAAAGTACTTCTTGGTATTGATAATAGCCTTGCGACTATTAAGCATGGAGATGACAATTTTTTGTTTGTTATTTATGGTATGCTGAGGCCTTATTCCATTGTTGCCTGTGCTCAGGCCTTATACCTGACTCTGTGATCAGGGATCACCCCTGGTGGTGGTCGGTCCCCATACAGGGTTACTGGGAACTGAATCCTGGCTGGCAGCATGCAAGGCAAGCTCCTTGCTCTGTGCTGCCTTCCAGTAAACAAGACCTTCTGAACCAGGCCCACAGAACAATCTGGAACTCTGTGTGCTTGCTGTTGAGAGGCTGCCGGCATGACTGGATCAAGCACCCAACCTGCTGCACTTTCTCTCAGCCTACAATGGTCTTTTCTAAAGGAATGAGTTGATATTCATATTCATTTGAAAATGAGTAGGAAAAAGGACGAAAGTTAGTTTAATCAAAAGTTGATTCTCTTTTTTAAATAGTATTGTTGAATCTATACAAATCACAACCTTGTAGAAAGAATAAGAGGCCCTTCACAGTGGCCTCTTAGATCAATACGTATTATTTTAAACATGAGATTAATCTTCCCTTAAGTGATCATTATGATCCTTCCTCAGCAACATCCTCAGAACTCATTTTTAAGTGGTATCATTTAGTTAACTATTTCTCTCGGCACTATGTATTTTTCCTTATTAAAAAGGGATGAAGGGGCTGGAGCAAAAGCACAGTAGCTGATTCAGGCTCAACCTCCAGAATCCCATATGGTCTCCCTGAGCACTGCCAGGAAGAATTCCTGAGTGCACAGCCAGGAACAACCCATGAGCATTCTGGCTCTGGCTCCAAATAAAAAAGAAATAAATTAATTAATTAAAAGGAATGGAAGCAACTGGTGAGTGGATAAATGGTTGTACAAGTCCCTTGACCGTATCTACTGTGGCTGCTTATGTGCAACACATGTAAGAGCTGTAGAGTATGGGGGGCGGAGCGATAGTCCAGCGGGTAGGGCTTTTGCCTTGCACGTGGCTGCCCCAGGTTCAATCCCCGGCATCCCATATGGTCCCCCCGAGCACCACCAGGAGTAATTCCAGAGTGCAGAGCCAGGAGAAACCCCTGAGCATTGCCAGCTGTGACCCAAAAAGCAAAAAAAAAAAAAGAGCTATAGTCTATGGGTACACATTCTTAAAAGGATGTGCTACATAGTTTCCTAGAAATCTGATGATTATTCCTTAAAATCAGCAATACATAACGTGTTGCAGGTTTGCTTAGTAAAAGCAGGTGGAGTGTTTGTATGCATACAGAGCAACTGCTTAGGAGTAGTTGATTTCCTTCCTTCCTTCCTTCCTTCCTTCCTCCTCCCTCCCTCCCTCCCTCCCTCCCTCCCTTCCTTCCTTCCTTCCTTCCTTCCTTCCTTCCTTCACACCTGGCAATGCTCAGGGGTTACTCCTGGCTCTGCTGTGCTCAGGGGACTATGTAGGATCCCAGGATTGAATCTGGGTCCAGCCGCATGCAAAGCAAATGCCCTAACCACTGGACTATTGCTCCGATCCATTTCCTGAGCACTGGTGAGTGGATAAATGGTTTGGACCTATTGCTCTGAACTATTTCCTTTAAGTGTTTCTTATGTTTTTCCTTTTCTCTTTCTCACTTACCACTTCCCTGTTAAGCCTTCCTATTTCACCCAGGGTCTTATGGTTCTTTTGGAAGTCCTGCTTAAGCAGGATTTCCAGTCCATTTGTTTGTGTGTGTGTTTGTAGGGGGTGGGGGTGGCGGTAGGGGTAGGGGAAGTACTCCTGCTGGATTAATCGTTTTTAAATGCCTTTTCCATGCCCCGTGTATGGAGTTAATGGCATGCTTTTCTTTGCTGGTTTAAATCCAAATTCTCTATCTAGTCCAGCATTATTTACTCATGCACCTCTTTATAACAACTTTTAGTGAAGACACAGGTTGCTGGTGCCATAGCATCCTTACTATCAGCCTGTATTCCCTTTTCTCAGTCTTCAACATTCTCGTCTGTTGCAAGTTTCTGTCCCTCTCTTTTCCAAGCAAAATTTCCATGTTCCTGGGGAAAAAAGATCCTTTTTTCCTAAAATCTTTTGCTGATAGCTGGTGTCATTTTAACAGTTCTTGATATTTTTCCCATTCTCTAGACTAGTCACTAAAGTTCTTCACCAGAGATTTTTCTTAAATGATCATTGAGAAAGAACATGGGTTAAAAAAAAAAATTTACTCACAGTATTTAAATAAAGTTTAAAATGAAAAAAGAAGCGTTGTAATTACTATTAGTACGATGGTCTCAAGGAAAAGTTCCAAGAATTTCCTCAAAATGAGTAACAAAAATGTTAGAAGACACTAGTAACCCCTCACCCCACCCCCAAACCCTGCCCCACAAAGTTCTTAAGGTCATTTTATGGATTATTTGTAATACTTCTTTCCAATAATTAGAATCTATTAAAAACTTCTAGGTAATAATTTACAGGGCTCAATTATTTATAGTTGATTAGCACCAATAGGTATATTTTAGAAATATTAAAATGTATAGTCACATACTTTAATGAAACCCACTAAATATGTTTCTTTAAAATTTATACTTCTAGAATGGAGTTCTAATTTGTAACAGTCTGTATTCTCTGAGATTTACCATAATAGGATGTTTGTAAATGAAGGGATATATGAAAAAGGTAAGTGAGTGTCCATGTCATCTGAATATGCATTTTTAAAAGCTACTTCCAGACAATGAAAAATATTAAGATATATATATATATCACATATATATAAAACCAGGAAATAAATTTTGACAGATGCAAATATATATTTTATATATGAAAACTACATATTTGTGTCTGTCAAAATTTATTTATATATGTATATATACATACAATATATACATATTTTGTGTATATATACAAAATTTTTATATATATATATATATAATCATTTCTTTCAACATTTCCTAAATGCCCAACTCCTTGCTAGGTTGTGTGGTTTAAGGAAAACTAGGTGAAAGTAAAACTTCAGGCTTAGAGGTGAGAATCTAGTTAGGGAACAAAATTTACTGTATGCCACCTAAGGCTCCTTAGAGCTAACACATATAGAACCAATTGATGCATCAGAAGAACAGGAAGTGAAGGCAACACAATCTGAGCAGCTTGATAACTTTTAATGAGGTGATGAGACTGGAATTGATTTGGATGGTTCATAGCATGGAGGTGCAGAGAGATAGAAAGAAGAGAATAACCTGCCCAGGCCAATGATACAAAGGAAAGACTGGCTTATAGGTATATTGTTAGTTCAGGCATTTCTTCGTGGGGAGATTCTTGGAAGAGGTGAATCTAAAATTGGACATTTAATATGTCATCAGCTGGTTTCAAGGAAGAGTTGAAGTCTTAAAGTATTTGGAAATGGGAGTCACTAAGTTTCTTGACTAAAGTGTGGTAGAACAAAGGAGCCACTGCAGAATGCAGAGCTCCTTGGCCGCATGCTTGGGAGATTAGGGAATCCAAGAGATGCGTATAATTGCCCAAGATGACCTAAGGACCTATCTTTTATTCTCTATTGTTTACTCTCTTTTATTCTTTATTCTTTATCCTATCCTTTATTCTCTATTGTTTACTCTCTAGAGTACTAAGGACCTACCCTTTATTCTCTCATTGTTTCTACTGGTTGGAAGACTTTGACAAAAGAAGGCTTTCTCCATAGGACTTGTTTTCTATGCTGCTCCTTTCCTTGTGGCCTGTCAGGTCTTCTAAGGACCAGGAAGACTCCATGCCCTCCAGGGGATGGTTTTCTCTTCAGTACCACCCCCACCAGCAAGTGCTGAACTAAACTGACCATCAATTTGTGTCAACTGAAACTTCAAACCCAGATGGGTCCCCAAATTAAAAAAACTTAATTTCGATGAAATGTTCTCTACCTCGCCACAAAATAGGCTATTTCAAATTTCCCTTTTATTTTGAGTTTAGACTCCCTTAATGCCCTGTTATAAAAGTCTAAAAATTCTCAAACACATTTGTTAACAGAAGAATCCTACACAGCTATTAAGGACATAGTCTTTCATTCTAACATAGGGTTGCTCTCTCTGGCAAAAGAGAGATCAGAAAGCCCAAGTTGGCCAACTAGAGGGGAGAGTAAATGCTTACTTTGTGCAGAAACCATTGATCAAAAACCTCTATCCCAAACTTAAAACATTGAAAATCCACAAAAATATGACTTAAAATATTTTCATGCCTTGCACAAATACATAAAATTTATGAGGTACCTAGAAGACCTGAATAAAGAATGATTTTTTCCTCTTCATTAAATCAACAAATAATAAATAACAATTTTAGACTGCTTTCATAGGGCTGACATTACTTAATGCACCAAGGACTCAATGCTGAATGACCCTCCTCTTATGAATACTATATTCTATCACAACTATGGACATTATAATATTTCTTCATATTTCTTTATGGATATTTGAAAATTTTTATTCATATCAGAATATAATAGTTGGGAATACCAGAGAGACAGACACATGGGGCAGAGCTGCGACTGGCTCTCCCTATGCGCCGCTGATCATGAGGGGTACAGGAGGGAAGGAGGCGCCCGGCCTGCCATTGCAATATAGCCTCACAAGAAGCCAGAGGACTCCCCACACCATGAGGGTCGCCATTTTTCAACATTCAGACTGTCCACAGCTCGTCAGAGCTCCACCCAAGAGAAAAGCTCATCTCTCCCGGTCCATCAGTAAATGCACAAGATGGGACCCTACTACTGAGAGTATACCACCCACATGGCAGAGCCTGGCAAGCTACCTGTGGTGTACTTGACATGCCAAAAACCAGTAACAATTATAGACCTCATTCCCATGACCTGAAGGAATGGTTTGAGGCTCTTCATGTTCCTGAAGTGAGCAGATGCCCTTGGGCTACACTAACACGTGGCAGGAAGTATGGAGATGTTTTGGTGCCCACTCAAGCAAATCGATGAACAAGGGGAAGACAAGTGATCACAATGTATATTATAACATGTATTATATCTTAACAATAGCAATCTGGTTAAAGTGCCCAGAAAATAACTATCTTATAATTTAAAAAAAATATCCAATATCTTTAATGAGTAGAAAAATGATCATATAATGGTGATAAAACTGGGATGTGACTTTTAAAATAGCCAAAATTATAAAGAGTTAAATATTCTTTGCCTATAGATCTCATAACTTAACAACATAGTCATAGGTTAAATTAAGAACAGTTTCTGGAACTATTCAATGTATTAACCAGAATAGCTATCAGAGGTAATAGCATTATACAACAAATGCATATTACTAACAAAGATCACACTGCAGGTTATTTGTGCTGCTGCTACAACTTTTCAGTTAGCAATTGCACATCTGTGTGTGAACAACAGCTTCCTTATTCTATATTTAGCACCTTTTCACTGTGGAACATAAGAATTTTATAGGCCATTTTTTAATCACAATTGGTGATGCTCATGGGTTACTCCTTGCTTTGCACTGAGGAATTACTCTTGGAGATGCTTGGTGAACCACATGGGATGCCAGAGATAGAATCCAGATCATCCGCATTGGTCTGGTTCTATAAGCCTATCTTAAATAACTGCACATGTGTAAATTTCATGTGGAACAGAATGATTTTACTACAAAGTTATCCAGGCATAAAAAAAGATCAGGGCACACATTACTATATTTCTCCAAAATTAAGTCTGATTCTAATTCTCAACTCATCAAACATAGGAGATAATAAATATCTATTTTCATAGGTAACGTTATGTTTTGCTCTTATATCACAGGTGGCTCTTTGGAATTCTTAGCAGATAAATATTCCACACACACACTATTACACACACACATACACACACACACACTTAGTCTTTTCCTCATTTGTCAACTCTCCTTAATATCAAAGATGTCCATTTCTTTCCCCAATATTTGCCAACAAACCCAGGTCTCAACTTTCAGATCTGCAAGTCCCTCAGAGATAAGAGAATCAGAGTTGCTGCCTTTTAAAATGGGAGCCAGCCCCAGATACATAATGAGTCACCAATAAATTCTTCTTGCACATTTCAACTGTTCAGAGGCTTAGGTTCATCTTTTTATTCTTATTAAATGGCACAGACTAGTTTGCTAGTCCCAGTAGTGTGGTCTATGGACTGACACCATCAATGTAACACCTGGGGATTGTGAGAAATGCAGAGAAATCTCAGGTTTCATCCCAGACCTTCAGAATAGGAATTTATGTCTCAACACTTCCCCTGGTGGCTTTAACGAACCTTGAAATTTGAGAAATATCTCTTCAGGTGAGTCTGCCACCACTCCCATTAATTTTTTTTCTACTTCTGGAATACAAGGTACAATTCTTGCATTTCTTTATTTTTGTTTTGTTTTTTGGCCACACCTGGCAATGTTCAGGGGTAAGTTACTCCTGGCTCTTCACTAAAGAATCATTCCTGGAAGTGCTCAGATCAAAGCTGGTTGGCTGCATGCAAAGCAAGCACATTACCTGCTGTACTATCTCTCTGGCCCATTGATTCTTGTATTTTTAGTGAACTCTAAAATATACTTTCCAGATAAAGAATAAAAAATTCAGTCTTAAAAACACTAAATATTTAATGTCTACACATTCAGAGAAACTTCTCTAGTAACAAACTATAGAAACGATCCCTGAAATTATAGTCTCAGATACATGGGGCAGAGCTGCTACGGGCTCTCCCTCTGCCCAGCTGATCATGAGGCGCCCAGGAAGGAAGGTGGGTTCTAGCCTTGGCCTGCCACCCCAGTAGAGCCTCGCAAGAAGCCAGAGGAACCCCCACACCATAAGGGCCGCAATTTTCCACATCCAAACAACCCACTCGTCAGAGCTCCACCCAACAGAAGAGCTGTTCACAAGTCCAGCTCATCAGAGACCCACTCTACAGCAGTCTTTTTTTTCAAGCCCAGGCCAGGTATGCCTAATCCAGAGACTCACATTCATGGGGCAGAGCTGCTACCGGTTTTCCCAGCCCAGCTGATCATGAGGCAACCGGGTGGGAAGGCGAGTTTTAGCCATGGCCTGCTAACCCAGCAGAGCCTTGCAAGAAGCCAAAGAGGAACCCCCCACACCATGAGGGCTGCCATTTTCAACATCCAGACTCCACAGCTCGTCAGAGCTCCACCCAGCAGAAAAGTGGATCACAAGCCCTGCTCATCAGAGTCCCACCCTACAGCAAGGTCTATTTCAAGTCTTGGTCTATGCCTGATCCAAGACTCACATACACGGCAGAAATATTACTGGCTCTTTTGTGTGCAGCTGATCATGAGACACCCAGGAGGGAAGGCGGGTCTCAGCCCTTTTCGGTCTAGGGAAGGCGGGTCTAGCCTCACAAGAAGCCAGAGGAACCCCCCACACCATGAGGGCCGCCATTTTCAACATCCAGACTCCACAGCTTGTCAGAGCTCCACCCAGCAGAAAAGCCCATCTTTTCCCGTTCATCAATAAATGCACGGGATTAGAGGTATCCCACCTGCACAACAGAGCCTGGCAAGCTACCTGTGTTGTATTTGATATGCCAAATACCAGTTACAATTATAGACCTCATTCCCATGACCTGATGGAATGGTTTGAGGCTCTTTATGTTTCTGGAGCGAGCAGATGCCCTTGGGCTACACTAGCATGTGACAGGACGTATGAAGATGTTACTGGTGCCCACTAGAGCAATTCGATGATAAATGGGAAGAAAAGTGACACTGTGATTCAATTTCCTTCTGTAACATTTGAAAGATTCCTGCATCTGAGATAAGTTCTATCACTATCACTATCACTATCTTCCCATTAATTATCTATTTGCTAGAGCGGGCACCAGTAATATCTCCATATGTCCTGAATCATGCTAGTAGAATCCAAAGGCATCTGCTTGCTCCAGGACATAACGAGCTCAAACCATTATATTAGGTCATGGGAATGACCTAATATAAAATGTTACTGGTATTTGGCATATAAAATAATACACGAGCACCTTGCCAAGCTTGCCATGTGGGTGGCATACTGTTGTAGTCACCTCTAAATAAAGCATTTATTGATGAACTGCTCAGCGGCTAGTGGCCGCCGAGCCGGGCTGTGATAGTCTGGTCTGCTGGGTGGAGTTGTGACAGAGGGAAGTCGGATGTGGAAAATGGCGGGCCCCATGGAGTAGGGGAGGGTGGTCTGGCTTGTTGTGAGGCTCTGCTGGGGTGGCAGGCCAGGGCTAGAACCCACCATGCCTCCCGGGTGCCTCATGAGCAGCTGGGCACAGGGAGAGCAAGTAGCAGCTCTGCCCCATGTCTGAGAGTCTCTGGTTCAGCATATCTGGGCCGGATTGAAAAAAAAAAAACTACTGCAGGGTGGCTGTCGATGATCTGGGCTGTGATAGTCTGGTCTGCTGGGTGGAGTTGTGACCAGAGGGAAGTCTGGATGTGGAAAATGGCGGAGTCCCATGGAGTAGGGGAGGCTGGTCTGGCTTGTTGTGAGGCTCTGCTGGGATGGCAGGCCAGGGCTAGAACTCGCCATGCCTCCCGGGTGACTCCACGAGCAGCTGGGCACAGTTAGAGCAAGTAGCAGCTCTGCCCCATGTATGTGAGACTATAATTTCAGGGATCGTTTCTATAGTTTGTTACTAGAGAAGTTTCTCTGAATGTGTAGATAAGGTAGCTGATAAAATTCTATTGGGGAAAAGTTTACATTTCTCTGGGAGGGGATCAAGGCATAGTTACTCTCTGATCCATGTTCATGCCACGAACTTTACTAAAGTATATATAGGTTAATCTGAACTCTGATGATCACTTGATCACTTGACATCCCATTATTTATCGATTTGCTCAAGCGGGCACAAGTAATATTTCCATTTGAACCTGATGACTAAACTATAATTTGTGAAAAAGAAAGGCGACATTTCATTCAGTTCTTAACCAGTTTTTTTGACCACTTACCGCAGACAGTGGAAAAATGTCCTTTGAACTAGGTACAGGCTGTTTTCAAAAGTCATCAGTCTTGTGAAAATTTTATTTGGCCTATAAAATTTGCATTTCAATCAATCACATCACTCTGTCCTGGTTTATTTTCCAACCAAAAAGGTCCTCTTATCCTAACACTCTTAACTTTAATATTAGCCTGTTACAAATACCTGCTTCTTCACTACTTCCCACCCTACTTGGAAATTACAGAAGAAAAACCATCTCACTTAACATTCCAAAAATCATTTCTCTACTTCATTGACTTTAGGTATGTGATTCACGTACTCACTTATTTATTCATTTTCATTCACTTTCAAGTAGCTCTTTTTTATTTGTTTATTAGTTTTTGGGCTACATCCAGTGGTGCTCAGGGCTTACTATTGGCTTTGCGCTCAGGAATCACTCCTGGTCGGGTTGTGAGGGTCATCTAGGGTGTTGGGGATCGAACCCCGGGATGCAGTGAATGTACAAGGAAAGCACCTCACCTGTTGTACTATCACTCCTAGACTCCAAATAGCTTTTCTTAAAGTAATTCTATGCCTTTAAGATAATACCACAATCTAACACCTAAAGTAACTTACAAGTGGATATTTTTCTGTGTTTTGGACTGCTACTCTCCCCAAAATCATAGCTTTCCATTATGCCAGTTACAGACTACTGTCTGGGAATACTTGGTTTGTTCACTTTTTTAGAACATTTACCAACTGGCCACTATATGTCCAATTAGTCATTCAGCAAAGGTAAAACAATGGAAGAGGCAGGAGTTGTGAGGAGTATTTGTATAAACCAGTCCTCATCTTACTCAAATTATAGCTTCACTGGGGAAAGGGAAAAAGAACATGCACAGGTAAGACAGCAAGGATAGGTCAGAATCACAACACATTATTACTTACATACATGGATACAATTCTAGGATGCTATGATGTTAATATTCTCACCATCATTCATTCAGTTTTTGACTTTTGCTCACACTCCGCAGTGTTCCTTTATGCCTGTTTTGATTCTCAGCGTTGATCATACTTAGTTGTGCTCAGGGAACTACACAGTGCCTGCTATCAACTGGGGTCTCCCCAACACAAAATATTCATGCCAGCGCACTGAACTGTTTCTTTGGCCCTTATCACCATCTTATAAAAACCTGTATATAGTGAGGCTGAGACACGGGTGAGTAACTCACCCTGAGTCACAATATGATTAAGTAGGTGAACTTGCATTTTATTATTACTATTTTTTTTCTTTTTGGGTCATACCGGCGATGCTCAGGGGTTACTCCTTGCTCTGCACTCAGGAATTACTCCTGGAGGTGCGTGATGGACCATATGGGATGCTGGGGACTGAACTGAACCCAGGTTAGCCCCTGCAAGGCAACGCCCTGTCTGCTATGCTATCTGTACAATCCCATGAATGGGATTTTAAGCCATGCCTCTACAAGACTGTAGAACTCTCATGCTTAACCCCCACCCCAGCTTAACTGGTGTTTCTTTCAGTGGGCCATCACCGTGGACATATACAGTAGCTTGCCATGTTAAAACAACCTGTTGAATTCAATAGCTGTGCTACCAGCTTAGTGAGAGCTGTTTCAAAATAATGATTAATAAGTTATTTAGCCAGGTTTTTTCTTAAAATTTGATAGTATACAAAATAAAACAAAATAGTATACAAAATAAAACAATTGCAAATAAATGCAATTGCAATATAGTAAACATAATAAAACAATTGCAAATAAATGATCAACTTAAATTTTAAGGAATTTTAATCAATCTAAAGTTCATTCCCTCAATAGCATGATTTCATTTGTTGTAAATTTGCTTCTGGTTAAAGTTCAGGTATCTCAAGATTCATGACTAGAATTTTCCAATAATTATTAAAAGCTCCATTTCTTACTTTAGTACAGACAAATGTCAGGAAGGACAAACTCATAGAGTGGGACACCATTCTTTCAATAAAGATTTTCTGGCTGCTACCAGACAGTGTTAATCTGAAAAAGAGGCCAGATGCAAAAATAAACCAGAACTTCAAAAGCTCCTACTCTGAGAGAAATTCTGGAAAAAACTCAGAAATATAACCAACAACAGTTAATATATATGCACACTTTTTGTGGCAGGCCTGGGTTATATCTTTTTATTTTACGCTAAACATTGTAGTTTAGAAAGTTGTTCATGATACTGTTATGACAAGCCTTCAATGTTCGGACATCACCGCCATTGTGACCGTCCCTCCACCCCTGTCACCAGTTTCCATCCCACCCTCCATCGTTGGCAGGCACAAAATAATTTATTTTTAATTTCTTGTTACAAATAATTGATTAGTGAAATTTTTCAAAAGATACTTTAGTAAAAGAAAATTTGTGGACATTGTTATAGCTCACCATGGGAACATGAAGTCCTTGTCTGAGGTTTACTGAGCTATTTGTCTATATGCACATTTTATATGTAGGGCTTTGCATAGCAAAGGGTTAAATTGGCTGAGAATATAAAAAATGTTGCTGAAGATAATGAAAATATCTTAAAGATCATGGAATTTGAACTCACTGAGCTTGTTACAAACGCTATCTCTTTCATGATTCATATTTCAGCTATTTTTTTGGGGCTTTTTTAGGTGATATCCAGTGATGCTCAGAGAATACTACTGGCTCAGCACTCATGAATTACTTCTGGATGTGCTTGGGGAGCATATGGGATGCTGGGGATCGAACCCAAGTAGGTCTCATGCAAGGCAAATGTCCTACCTGCTGTACAATTGCGTGGGCCCCACAGTTCAGCTTTAACTCCCTCTCCTCCCGGTCACTTTATCTAAAATAGAACCCTTCTCTAATTGTCCTCCAGAACACACTGATCTTTAGTTTCTGAAGGCTTACATTATTTGTTAGTATACATATGTCTATTGACCAGTTTATTAACGTTCACTCTTCCGCTCCATTAGAGATTCCAAGAAAACACACACTACCTTGGTTTTTGTTCACTAAAAAAGCTCTAGTTCTAAGTATAAGACTCACTACATAAAGGTTGTAGCAAATCTATGTTATGAATGATGTATTGTTGAAAAGAACAGTGTGAGCAAAGAGAGAGCAAGTGAACAAATAGGATTCATTTAGGAAATAGCAAATGTTCCAGGTGAGTTGAAACCTAAGTGGTAAAGAAGGTTGAAAGGTGGGCCGGGCTAAAGACAGAACTCCAAGCTAAGGACTTTGTTTAGATTCAGCAGTCATACTTCTCCACTATAAAATTGGGGCATTTTGTACTCATGTGTGGCGGGAGTGACTACAAAAAGACTCCCTACATAAATTCAGGGGAAAACATTTTATGTGAAAATGTACAGACAAAGCACTGAAAATTCTTTTGAGAGAACAAATTCCATTATAGCTGGGACACTGAAAGTTGAATGTGATAGTTAATGAGGGGTTTTCATCAATGTATTTTTCATCTGGAAGATAAGATAATACAGCAATTTGGAGGTGGCAGGAGGCTGATCATGAGCTACATTTGGTGATGCTCAGGTGCTGCTCCTTACTTGGTGCTCTGCAGAAATTCCTAGTGTTTGGAGGACCATATATTACTGGGGATCAAACATGGGTCTCAAACATGCGAGGTATCCTTTGAGATATCTCTCTAAATTTTGCCTGTATTACCTTTAGTTCCTGAAAGCTTTCAGTAATATCTGTGATGGCCCCCAAAATATATGGCCAATATATAGCTTTGAAAAGTGTAAGCGGCATATACCTCCTCCATCTGCTCTGAAATAAACCAGTCGGTGACAAGGCATGACGTGGATGCTTAGGCAGAAAGATTCCTAGGAGATTCCTAGGGATTCCTCTGGCTTAAACATACCTTAATGGATTTGCCTGAATGTTCTAAGCACTTCATTGCTATCTAAGACCTTTAGGTGTTTTGCTTACTCCTCCCTCTTCCCTCCATCACAACGGTTCTTCATTCCTTCCTTCATTTCTTTCATTCTAAAATGCATTTCTTGAGATAAAGAGCCTGCCGTAGAGGCAGGCTAGGGAAGAAGGAAGGAAGGGAATTGGGGACATTAGTGGTGGGAAATGGGCCCTGGTGGAGGGATGGGTGCTGGAACACTGTATGACAAAATCCAAACATTTGTAATTGTATATCTCACAGTGGTATAATAAAAATATTTAAAAAATGAAATAAAATGCATTTCTTGCATTTTAGACTGACACTGAGAGCACACTCTGGGTAGAGAGGTTGGTCAATTTTGCACTACAAAAGAGCTCAGGGACTCAGAGGGGTTGTACTCAGACTTGTCAGGAGTTTGCCTGCCAAAAAAGCACCCAGAGGTGGAAGATCCTTGCTGATCTTGGCATCCTAGACTTTTTTCTCTTAGTTTACTTTCCTCGCCAACATGCTGTCCTCCACATATCCTTTATGCTCTAGGGAGTTCTGTCTGTTCTTCCTTTAATAATTTCCTTTCCCTTTCACGAATGAAAAACAAAGAGCAAGCACTGTCACACAACATATGAAATTCTTCTTGTTATTCAAGGGCCTGTCTGAGAGTTTTTGCTCTCAAGGGCTTCTCCCTAATCCAGCTTACTGTTTAATGCCGTGCTTGTATTTGTGAGATGGTCTCTCTTTCCCCCAAGGTCTTAGGCCATATTTATAAATCATATTTATAAACTATTATTCCCCTTCTTGAACCTAATAATAGAGAACACAGATGTTTGGGCCAACATCAAATTATAAAAGGAGGTTGAGATTCCAACTGATATCTGCAAACAATTAATATTAAGAAAGCAAAAAGTCCACTATGTTCACAATAAATCAGTTATAAGGCTGACCATTTTATTTTCTCATCCTACTTTATAAATTTATTTTATCCTTTGAACCCTCATGTGGAATTTGTGTGTTTATGTAATAAATCAGAACACTTTTTTGTTGTTGTTTTTAATCTTGAGCTCTTTTAAGAAGTTCCTGTGGGTAAATACTGTTGGTTGGTCCAACTCGTTGGCCCATGGCTAAACTGGGATCAATCTAAAATGATCCCTCTCGATGCTGGAACACTGTATGACTGAAACCCAATAATGAACAGCTTTGTAATTGTATATCTCACAGTGATATAATAAAATTTAAAATAAATAAAATAAAATAATCCCTTTCTTTTTGTGAAACTTAAAGAAACACAGGAAAGTAAGAAGAAAGGCCCAAAACAACACAAAGGGAAAACTGATCCACAAAACTAAATTTGTGTGTATTGGGGGGTGGGGAGATAGGGGGAGGCAGTTTGAGATGGAGGGAATTTGGCAATCTAGGGGGAGGGAGGTTGGTGATAAGTCCTGAAACTATGTGCGTGGGAAACCATCACTATCAGGATTATAAATCACAGTCCCTCAATCAATGAAAAAGTTTTAAAAAATAAAGTTATATATCCAAAACCAAGAGGCCCCATTCCAGAGACCCCATTAACTCTCAACAGAACAAACATCTCTGAATGCAGCAGTTATATCTACCTAGGTCGAGAACTCAATATGATGAGCGACCTAAAACCTGAGCTGCGCAGGAGGAAGAGAGGCGGCGTGGAACACCTTCAAGAGCATCGAAGAAATAGATAAAAGGACAAAGAACCTCCAGCTCTGGGCACATCTCCTCAACTCCACCATTCTCCCTGCATTAGCATATGCCTCAGAGACCTGGGCCCTATGAAAGTAGGATGAGAATGCTATTGGTTCTCCCAAAGAGGAATCGAAAGAGCTATGCTTGGAATATCACCCCTCACTCAAGTGAGAGAAGGAATCTGGAGTTCCGACCTCCGTCAATGATCCAGAGTCAGGGATGCTGTCTCATTTACCAAGGCATTGAAAATTAGATGGGCTGGATATGTAATGCGATTTGGAGATGACCACTGGACTAGAGCAGTTACCGACTGGATCCCACGGGATGTTAAAAGGTCACGTGGCTGCCCACCTACAAGATGGTCAGACTTCTTTGTCAAGACCCTGAATGAACGGGCTGAGGCTCTTTGTATTCCTGAAGCAAGCAGATGCCATTGGGCTACACTGGCACGTGATAGGATCAAATGGAAATGTTACTGGCGCCTGCTTCGAGCAAATCAATGAATGACGGGATGTCAAGTGATCCAAAACCAAAAATGGCAGTCATGTTCTGAGGCTTCCACCATTGTATAGACTGGGATTAGTGACTGGGATTAGTCTGTTTAGTTAAGGTATCCCGTGGATCGTGTTCCGCTGGCCAGATACTTCCAGTGTTTTTATATCTGGAGGTGGCCAGTGACAGAGCAACTGACTAATATCTTAAAGCAGGGGACTTTTTGAAAATTTTAGTTGTCATAAAAAATGGACAATTATCTGAGAAGAGTTCATTGATACTACTTCTTTCTTCATGCCTTGAAAATATAAGTGAAGTTTAGCATTTCAGCTGTCACCGCGTCATGGTGCAAAGACAATCCTGAAGCCAGGAAGCCAACACACTGGGAATAAAGAGAAATTTTGTTGAGATTTTGTTGACATCTCTAAAAAGTGAGGCCACATCAAAGACCACTTCTACATTTTAAGCCAAGTAGTAAAATGTGACTTGATTCACTGTCAATGAGGAATTGTATTTCTTGAGTGCAAAATAATTTAAAACTTTTCCTTTTCTGACAGATTCCTGCATCAATCTTAGCTACAGTCCTGGTAGTCCTCTTTGCTTATTCCCCCTGGGACGTAGAACCTTGTCTTCTTGCTCTAGACCTTCCATCATGGGGGCAGTAAGGACTCAGCATTGCTAGCTGAGTCCCCCAGCCTCTCTAGTTTGTTTCTCTGAGGTAGTGAACTTTTTGTAACCAGACACCCTGATGCATTCTCTCCAATTAAACTCTTTACATATGTCATCCCCTTCGTCTCTGACCTCACCCAGACTAATAAAATGAATTTATCACATCACTTTACTTGTATCACTTGTCTTCCCGTTGATCATCGATTTGCTCAAGCGGGCACCAATGCTTTTCCATACGTCCTGTCACATGCTAGTGTAGCCCAAGGTTATTTGCTAGCTCCAGGAACATAAAGAGCCTCAAACCATTCCATCAGGTCATGGGAATCAGGTCTATAATTGTTACTGGTATTTGGCATATCAAATACGACACAGGTAACTTGCCAGGCTCTGTTGTGCGGGTGGGATACATTTTTTTTTTGCACCAGCCAGCCTATCTGTTTATTTTTTTTAAGTATTTTATTATACCACCATAAAATATACAATTACAAAGATGTTCATATTTGGGTTTTGGTCATACAGTGTTCCAGCACCCATCCCGCCACCAGTGCCCATCTCCCCACCGCCAATGTCCCCGGTTCCCTCCCCCTCCCCAGC
This sequence comes from Cryptotis parvus, assembly GCA_021461705.1. Taxonomy (NCBI): domain Eukaryota; kingdom Metazoa; phylum Chordata; class Mammalia; order Eulipotyphla; family Soricidae; genus Cryptotis; species Cryptotis parvus. Next base: position 107,094 of record JAJIBD010006505.1, on the reverse strand, counting down.
CCACCTCCATGGCAGGTTCTTTATTTCTTTCCCTTTCTCTCTCTTTCTTTTTTCCTTCCATTCCAGATTGCAGATTACAGAACATACATTAAAGGGTTGTCATGTGTATCTTTTTTGCCTGTATTTAATGCTCAGTTCTAGGTTGGTATTAGTACTTTCGACAATTATGAGTACACTGTTCCATTTTCTGTCTTACCTAGCCTCTGACTCCCACACATTTGTGATAATTTCCACCTTTGACAAAACCTCCTGATACATGTTTCACTTGACCTTGGATATTGGTATCGTAATATATACATATATATTTATGTCATGTAAATAAATGCAGTCATTCTATATCTGTCTCTCTCCTTCTGGCTAATTTCACTCCAGCATGATCTTCTCCATGTCCATCCATTTATATGCAAATTTCATAACTTCATTTTTCCTAACAGCTGCATAGTATTCCATTGTGTAGATGTACCAAAAGCTTCTTTATCCAGTCATCGATTCTTGCGCATTCTGGTTGTTTCCAGATTCTGGCTATTGTGAATAATGCTGCTATGAACATAAAAGTAGGGATGGTGTTTCCGCTGCATATTTTTGGCTTCCCAGAGTATATTCCCAGGAGTGGTATGGCTGGGTCAAATGGGAGTTCAATTTCTAGTCTTTGGAGGAATGTCCATATTGTTTTCCAGAAAGGCTGTATCAGCCGGCATTCATGGGGTGGGATACTTTTGTAGTCACCTCTAATCTCAAGCATTTATTGATAAACCGCTTATATTCATTGTTATAAAATGAATTTATAACAAAATTAATTTTATATTTTAAATTCCATCATACTGTTGAGAACATTCCAAAATAACTTTAAAAATAAAAGTAAAAGGAGATGTATGATGAGTCAAGTGTTCTTCCTCACCAACTCCTGACCTCCTGGTTCCTTTCATTTGAAAATCAATTTTCCCATCATTCACATGATACCATCACATTCAGCACTAATATAGGGCTGCGTTATAATGCTCTTGGTTTATATGTGCTGCTTTGCTCCCTTAACTAGTGGAAGGTTCTCTCAGAACAAGAACAGCAAGAGTTCTTTTTATGGCAGTATCATTCCCAGCCCTTATAAACTAATTAACTGTTAATAAACTCCTGTTTAGTTTTATACTATTTCATTCCACCTTTCTTTTTATATTTTCAAAATTTCAGAAAAAGACTTTCTGAGCTATAAATCCTATTAAGGAAGACAACTCCTGACACACAATAAATTTTCTTTAAATGTTTATGAGATGAATAAAAAGTTAAATGAGAGTTGGAAACATAAGAACTAGCATAGATAAATGGTAGCAGGTTTTTATGATTTGACATCTAATGACAATTATATTACATGCACTTAATGTGTTATGCAATTGTAGTAAATCAAGTTAGATATCAGTAATTGATGATATTAATCCTGCCAGTTTGAGAGAAGGAATGGGAATAGTAGGGAAATCCCATTTGTACTAAAGATTTTATAATATTTTAGGACAAATAAAGCCCAAACCATGATGTTTTTGGGTGAAAATTCCTAAAATCGCTCTTTGAATAGAGATTCTCCCCCCAACCCTCCCCAATACCTGGGCAGCAGACTAAACGTCTAAACGTTTATCCCAATTCTCATTTACATGTTGAAAGCAGAATATAACTTTAAACATGAAGACTACTGTTTTGGCAGTGAGCAAACATTCCCTTTCAGAACTGGTTCTGAAGGGCCTCAGTGTTGAAATGGAGGCAAGGAGAAAGCCTCAAGCAGTATCCCCACTGACTGGGGAAATTTCCCCGTAATTTCTAGGTAATGCGCTAGTCTCCAAGTTCATTTTGGCAATCTTTTCAGAAACAGATCCTGATTTATTTCAGTCTTCCACTTTATCTTTTTTTACTGCTGAAAGAGAAAATCTTGGATGTTCTTAGCATGGCACATAACACCTTCAATAACCCAGCCCAGAATTTCCTCTCTCACTTTCACCATCTCTGCTTGTCTTCCTTTATCTCACATTGTGCATAAGAGCACAACTTTTTAATCATAAGCCTTACTCCCCCACCCCATGACCTAATACTTTCCCAAACCTCAGGGACTAGGGTTTTATATAGGTATGTGGCGGGGGGGGAAGATCAACTTTTAGATTGCTACCAGCGTCCCTAATAAACACGTGGACTTCAGAGCACTGCTCTTCTTGTTCTCCCTCATTCCCTACGTTTTATCTATCCTGTTTTCTTTCCACTCTGTCATCTCTCTCCCTTCTACTTCAGTCTTCCTTAAGCATCATTAAAGGCACCTTCAGTTCTTTGCCAGCTTTGCCAGACTTACTAGAAGGGTCCTGGTCCCCTGAATACACTAATGGAAGATCTAAGACTTCTCTAATCAGGTGGCTTAAAATACCCACAGTCCAAGTCCTGGGAGACAGTTTTTTTGTGTTACCCCGGATGGGTAAGAGACCAAGTTTCTGCTGCTGCTGCTGCTGCTGTAGTTTCTGTGGATTTCCCCAATGGGATTCCAGTCTTCCAACTAAGACTGCAGTTTGTTCTTATTTATGGGATGGTCTCAAAGCATTTTATACACATTTCACTTTTTTTCCATTTTGTGTTTTTCTTCCTTTTATTTGAAGATTAGGAGCTGGCTTTATTCACCCTACACCTATGAGGCGATACTCTGCGCTCCATAATGAGATAAGTTCCTTCTATAGTGACAAACAGAAAAGGAGATCAATAGTGCATTATTTTTAACTTGAAGGTGTTGCAAAGTCAGCCTGCAATTCCCTGAGGCTTCTTCATTTTCTCTCTTGCTTTTTTTTCATGCTTAAGCCTGGCCTTCCCAGTTCTTATATGCCCACAGAACTCTCTCCTAATTGGGGAGTGCAGTCTTTAATTCTCTACCTTCCTGTTCATTTAGAAACCGAAGTGAGAATCCTTCCTCAACAGGCAACTGTTAACTCCACTTTCCTAGAGGCCGTATCCCTCAGCTGCCCCTTCAATCAAGCGAAAACATAATAAGGGGATCAGTTCAGGCACACACAGCCAGACAAATCTTACCGCCCCCCCCTGACGTCACCCACTCCCTCCACAGCTGCATCTTTGCTACAGCCAATCTCTAGCTCAAATTAAAAAAAAATCCAAACAACATCAAAAACAACAACCCCCCAAATCCCACTGAGCGTTCAGAAACCTACTTCCTGTTCTTCTTAAGCTCCCACTTAAGTAAGATCTGTTTCATGAATGAAATCTTATCCTCTACCAGTCCTTGGCCAGCACAATTCCTGGTTCCCCAACAATCTCTCCAAACTAGATCATGTATCTTTCTCATTTACTCTTTCATCCAGTCTCACAGCCAAGGAAAGACACAATAAAACAGTAAGACATACACAATGCAACATGCTAAGAAACACAGAGCAGGACAAAGTAAAAACAAAATCTAAGAAGTAAGAGCTTACAAAATGCCAGGCATATAGAAGGAATGCCACAGGGCCTAGAATAATAAACAAACTAAGTTGAAATTTAGAGCTTGTTGCTGGGTGGCAAAAGCAAAGTGGGAAACATGAGATTCACAGTGGCCAATCTTATGAGTTATAAAACTCAGCAGATGCTGAGAGAGGAATGGGCATTTCTCTCGGCAGCCACAGTATCTTCCCTTGCCTAGATCATTATGAACGAGAACAGTGCGCTATGCATTAGTTTCTCACTTTTCGGGATAGTGCCCCCTTAAAACTTTGTTTCCTTCCTTTGCTCTATTCACTGCCCTATAGGGGCGACTAGGGATGCCCCCTAGTCTCAAGCATGGGTCTTCCACTTCTGAGGTTTTCTCCTCTTGTCCTCCCTGAACTATTCAGGGAACTTTCAGGGAACCATCTGGCTCCAGTTGAGAAACGCTTCTCTACGTCACTGCTCAGATACAGTCTGATAATTCATTGGGCTCTCATAAAATGAAAATCAGCTAAAGCAATTCTACCAAGAAAACACTAAGAGACCAGACAAAACCAAGAGGCTAGTGAATATATCTTGGCTTCTGTCTACACACATTTTGGGGAGTATTGTAGGAAGTACAATCAAACCAGCATTGGCTGCTAATTTGGGATTAAGATTGTAAAATATTTTAGCTGAGAGGGAATATATGTTTTATGTTGGTGTGTCCATAAATTCAGAACCATTATGCCAGTACAAATATAAAATATCATTTTATATTTTTACATTTCCCATCATAAATATATTGATATGTGGTTCCAATTGCTATGTACTCACTTAAACATTTCTCAGTTTTAATTTCTAATACAGTATATCTCAATAAACCTCTTTAATGTCTTCAATAGTTTGAAATATATATATATGACAAATGACAAGATATATGTTGTGTTTTGCAGTTCCTATATATATCCGTAAAACACATAAATTTAGGAACTTCAGTTTTATTATGTTTATGATTGAGTGAAAGTGTAGAAAGTGTTGATGCAGTTACAGTGCATGTGCTTAGGAGTGTTACAAATGGAACATTGGTTGGCACTGCTGCTTCACTGGCTCCAGACTTGTCACTTGTCTTGTCACTTGTCTTCCCATTGTTCATTGATTTGCTCGAGCAGGCGCCAATAACGTCTCCATTCGTTGGGAATGAGGTTCATTATTGTTACTGTTTTTGGCACATCAAAAACACCATGGGTAGCTTGCCAGGCTCTGCCGTGGCTCTGAGTTCATCCCATGAGGCCCAGTCTTTTTCTATGTCAGACTATCAACCATCCAGGGCCCATGAGGCAGAGCCCTGGGTGTAGACAAGCCTGTCTCCTGTCTGCCACCTGCAGACATAACTGGGCACCGCAGCCACACCTGCAACACCTTGAAGGGCAGGAGGCTCCAGACACATCAACTTTATGTAAATAGATGGTCAGCTCTATCTAAACATAGCACCAGTCACAGCGTTATTTTAATGATATTTGTAAGTAGATGTAATATTTTAAGGAAGATGAAAGAACATGGCAGAGAAGAACTACACAAAGTAATGAAAAATTTAGTTTTATTTAATCTAAAACTGCCATCCCCAAACCTAGAAGTGATCTGCATGTGTGGGAGTTGAGGGAAGCATGTAGAGGATACATAAAGTGGATTCAGTAATTCAATTGAGGGGCCAGAGGGATAGTCCTGTGGGTAGGGCGTTTGCCTTGCACCCAGATGACCCAGGTTCTGTCCCCGGCATCCCATATGGTCCTCCAAACACCGCCAGGAGTAATTCCTGAGTGCAGAGTCAGGAATTAAACCCTGAGCATTGCTGAGGGTGATTCCGTAAAAGCAAAAAACAAACAAATAAACAAAAAAAAAAGAATTCACTTTCGAATTCTTGATTGCCTAATCTCTAATGATTGTCTAACATTTGTATGAATAAAGGTTGTTGGGGACCGTTGGGGTGCCCAACAATACAGGGAAATGAGTTCCCTTCTACCTCCAAAGCCGGCGGGAATGGATAAACACTCAGGAACCGGCGCAGTTTTAAAAGACTTTACTATCACAGATTCTGATATACAATCCAAGAACAGGAAAAACTCTGGACTCTGGGTTCCCAGCTAGGCCCCGGCCATGAGTTGAAGCCCAACAGAGAACAGAGAGGATGGAGAGAAGCAAGCGCCAAGGGGCGCCAAAATGGCAAAAAAGCCCCTTCTTCTATTCCTAGCTTCTTTTATAGATAGAAGCAAGCCATAATCTTCCAGCCCAGCCCATGTGAGTTGGGCTATCTAGAGATGTAGCCAGGTAAATGATCCTATTGAAATGTAGATCTTTAGGTGGGCCTTTGGCTCAAGCTTCACAAAAGCCAGAGCTGATCTCCGAAGGCAAAATCTCCCCAGCAGAGAGAGGAGGGGCTGCATCTCTGAACCAGAAAGCAGTTCAGAATGTAATTTGTAGGAAATGGCATTGGCGCTTTTTATCATGAATATATAGCTAGCAGGTCCCAGACTCTGGATCCTACTAAAGTCCAAAATCCATCAGAATAATTCACTTTGGCATTACCTTTAGAGTCAGAGACTTGTTAGTTTGCCCGGAGGTGCACTGGCAAGTCTCTGAACTAGGAGAATTGATTACATTATGGTTGATCCAGCGTGGCCAAGTACACTTGGGGCATCTACATGTATGTCCCAGGGACCCGTGGGAACAGAATATGATCTGGGGCAAGAGAGATTCATGATAAAAATATTTATGCCACATAAAATTATGAAATCAGTCAATTCTGTCGGAACTCCATTGTGTCTGCTCTGGAGATTCCCCAAAGGCAGGGGCCAGCTCTTCACATAAGCTAAGTGTAGCTGGAGGCTAAGGCTCAGTAGGGCATGTTACCCAACAAAAGGTGATTTTATTATTATTATTTTTATGTTTTTGTCCAAACTTATTTTAAAGGGATCACATAAAGAGTCTAAGAACTTCTGCTTTGGAAAGAAAGAAGACTAAACTGATTTAATTTTTTTCAGGCATGAGATATCTCATGAGCAATTGTTTTTTTGGCTTTTTGGGTCAGACCTGGAAATGCTCATGGTTTACTCCTGACTCCGCACTCAGGAATTACTTCTGGTGGTGCTCAAGGGACCATAAGGGATGCTGGGGAACAAACTCTAGTTGGCTGCATGGAAGGCAAATGCCCTCCCTGCTGTACTATGACTCTGGCCCCTCATGAGCAAAATTAAGACACAACATTGGCAACATGTTTACTGTTTATGCATATTTAGGGTAGATACATATGGAAGTTCTCAAAAGACAAGAGTTTCTAGATAGAAACAGGTAGTTTGGGGCTGTCAAGGGATTTCTAATTTTTTTTAATTCTAGGCATGATATTCAGGTATATTCTTAAGTGATGACTTAGAAAAGAGAACTAGATAAAAAAAAGAGCCTTTTATTCTAAGCTTCCATTTGCTGTCCTGTGCATTTTATACTCCAACTTCAAAACTGCCGTAAAACTCTGAGTTAAATTCCCTCACAATTTCAGAGCAATTAGAATGGGTCTACTAAGTTTGAAAGCAGAAACAGCACCAAGAATTTGAAATCACCATCTTTTTCCCAGCAAAGGGGAATTCCCCCAAGAGGAAAAAGTATCTGATATTTTTGGGCTTCCCTTTAATTCCAGATTCAGATACTACAATTCAGCCCACTGACTTCAGAAATACTCTGAGTGACCCAGTCCTTTCTGGCAGGTCTCCTGATTTTAGCAAGGGGGAAATCTAAGTTGGGAAAGAAAAGACTAAAGTTTGTGCCTCATACCTCAACCTCTGTACAGTACTCAGCACCTTGATTGTAAGTGTTGGTTCTATAGACAAATCTATGCTTTCCATAAAGATAGAAAATAGCCACCAAATTAACTGAATGTGCTTGCTTTTTCATGCAGAAACAGGTACTTTGATTTAAATTTATACTGCTAATAATAAGGGTTTCTCTTGGCCTCCCATCCTAAGGAAAATAGAAAGCAAAATGAAACAAAGCCCACACTAAAATATTAGTGAGGCATTTCCTAACTGTTTTACACAAACCACTTTAATACCAGATAAACTTGTGTGAGAGGGTACGAACACAAGGCATTTGCCATCAAGAAAATGATAATGTGGAATACTCCAAATGAAAATTGAAGTTGAATATTTATCTCTCGATATTTATAACATCTATTGTTTTGTAACAGTAAAGATGCTTGCATAATTAACTTGCGTTTCATAAGAATGGCTTCCCATCAGTAACTGTTTCTAAGGCACAAATTCATCATGAAACTTTAATGCAGAAGCCAGATTTTCCACTCGAAAGCTGCTTCATTGCCTTCAGGGGAATCTTAGAAATCATTTCCTTTTGATTGTTGGCTTCCAGAAGGCAACACCTATCTTTTTTAATAGACCCAATTAAGTAATAGCTCTTTACCAATACACCTACTTGGCAGTATTTTATTATAGTTTTATCAATAGAAGTTTAGTATCGTTTATAACTATAATTAAGGGTTATCTTAAGCTCAATTGGAGATTCACCTTAACAACTTGAAATAAAATGGTAGTCAATAAGCTATCTCTTTTATTTTCATTGATTCCAATAAACCATGGAAAAATGTGTGAAGATGAATATTTCTTAGCAACCAGTGACTAAATGTTCTGTTTTTGAAAAGAAAATATGGGGAGATAGATTAGGCATTCAACATATTCCCTGCTCATGGTGGAGAGAATCATTTAACCTTAAAGGATAGAGGACACACTCCTCAGTGTTCCAAAAATGTTCATGCAAGCTTGTACAAGAACAGGAAATTTAGCACTAGAGAAAATTTCTAGGATGAATCAGGTCCCTTAGAAAAATGCACATTACTATCAGGCAGTTACCACATTCAGAATAATTTGTTACTTATATTCAGATCTGATCTCTAAAAACTTTTTCTTTAGAGTGGAGGAGGGATCACTCAGAGATCCCACCTGGCTGGACCTGGGGACTCATAAGTGGTGGAGAGGATGGAATCCTGGTCGGCTTCATGCAAGGCAAGGGCTCTGCCTACTGTACTATTGCTCTGGCCCTCTACGGATTTTCAGTTTGGGGAAACACATGTTTTAGAAGTATAATAAAAATCAACATAATACATCATATCAATAAGAGAAAAAATAAAAACCACATGATCTTATCAATAGACGAAGAGAAAGCATTTGACAAGATCCAGCACCCATTCATTCATGATTAAAACCCTCCAGAAAATGGGAATTGAAGGGACTTTCCTCAAGATAGTTACAGCCATCTACCAAAAGCCCACAGCGAGCATCATTCTAAATGGGGAAAAACTGAAAGCCTTCACCCTTAGATCAGGGACAAGACAAGGTTGCCCACTCTCATCTCTTTTATTCAATATAGTACTGGAAGTACTTGCCATAGCAATAAGAGAAGAAAAAGGACATCAAGGGCATCCAGATAGGCAAGGAAGAAGTCAAGCTATCATTATTCGCAGATGACATGATATTATACCTAGAGAACCCTAAACTCTACAAATAGACACCTAGAAACAATAGACACATATAGTAGAGTGGCAGGATACAAAATCAACACCCAAAAAGTCGGTGGCTTTCCTATATACAAATAACGAAAGAGAAGAAAGGGATATTAAGGAAACTATTCCATTCACAATTGTGCCACAGAAAATCAAATACCTAGGAATCAACTTAACCAAGTGTGTAAAGGACCTGTACAAAGAAAACTACAAGACACTGCTCCAAGAGATAAAGAGGACACAAGGAAATGGAAAAATATTCCCTGCTCATGGATGGAGAGAATCAACATTGTCAAAATGGTAAGCTCTACTCCCTAGAGCTCTATACAGATTCAATGCAGTTCCTATAAGGATACCCATGACATTCTTCAAAGAAATTGACCAAACGCTCCTGAAATTTGTATGGAACAATAAACCCCCCCAAGGATAGCTAAAACAATCCTTGGGAAAAAAGAAGTTGGGAGGCATCACCTTTCCCAACTTCAAACTATACTACAAGGCAGTAGTAATTAAAACAGCATGGTATTGGAATTAAAACAGACCTGTGGACCTATGGAATAGAATTGAGTATCCTGACACCCAACCTCAAACAGATGATCAGTTAATCTTTGATAAAGGTGCAAAGAGTCCAAAATGGAGTAAGGAAAGCCTCTTCAATAAGTGGTGTTGGGAAAAACTGGGCAGCGACATGTAAAAAAATGAATTTGGACCTGTGTCTAACACCATGCACAAAAATCAGATCAAAATGGATTAAAGATCTCAATATCAGACTTGAATCCATAAAGTACATTGAAGAAAATATAGGAAAAACCCTCCACGACATTGAAGCTAAAGGCATCTTCAAAGGTGAAACATCACTAACAAAGCAACTAGAAGAAAAGATAAACATATGGGGAGTACATTAAACTAAAAAGCTTCTGCACCTCAAAAGAAACAGTGATTAAGATACAAAGGCAGTCCACAGAATGGGAAAGAATATTCACCCAATACCCATCTGATAAGGGGTTAATATCCAGGATATATCAGGCACTGGTAGAACTTTACAAGAAGAAAACAAACAACCCCATCAAAAAATGCGGAGAAGAAATGAACAGAAACTTCACTTGATCACTTGATCACTTGAATCCCGTTATTCATCGATTTTTTCGAGCGGGTGCCAGTAACATTTCCATTGGACCCTATCATGTGCCAATGAAGCCCAATGGCATCTGGTTGATTCAGGAATACGAAGAGCCTCAAACCGTTCCTTCAGTGTCTTTACAAGGAAGTCAGAGCATCTTGTAGGTGGGCGGCCACGTGATCTTTTGACATCCCGTGGGATCCAGTCGGTAACGGCTCTAGTCCAGTGGTTGTCTCCAAATTGCATTTCATGTCCAGCCCATCTGATTTTCGATGCCTTGGCAAACGAGACAGCATCCCTGATTCTGGAATAGCGATGGAGGTCAGAACTCCGGATTCCTTCTCTCACTTGAGTGAGGCGTGATATTCCAAGCATAGCTCTTTCGATTCCTCTCTGGGAGACCCGAATAGCATTCTCATCCTGCTTTCGTAGGGCCCAGTTCTCTGAGGCGTAAGTTAATGCAGGGAGAATGGTGGAGTCGAAGAGATGTGCCCGGAGCCGGAGGTTTTTTGTCCTTTTAGCTATTTCTTCTATGCCTTTGAAGGCATTCCATGCCGCTCTCTTCCTCCTGCGCAGCTCAGGTTTTAGGTCGTTCATCATGTTGACTTCTCGACCTAGGTACACATAACTGCTACTTTCAGAGATGTTTGTTCCATTGAGAGTGAATGGGGCCTCAGGAACTAGTTCATTTCTGTTCTTCTCTTGGAACAGAAACTTCAACAAGGAAGAAATTTGAATGGCCAAAAAGCATATGAAAAAATGCTCATCATCACTAATCGTCAGAGAGATGCAAATCAAAACAACAATGAGATACCACTTTACACCACAGAGACTGGCACATATTCAAAAGAGCAAGAACAACAGGTGCTGGCGTGGATGTGGGGAAAAGGGGACACTCATCCATTGTTGGTGGGAATGCCGGCTGGTACAGCCTTTCTGGAAAACAATATGGACATTCCTCCAAAGACTAGAAATTGAACTCCCATTTGACTCAGCCATATCACTCCTGGGAATCTACTCTGGGAAGCCAAAAATACGCAGCGGAAACACCATCCCTACTTTTATGTTCATAGCAGCATTATTCACAATAGCCAGAATCTGGAAATAACCAGAGTGCCTGAGAATCGATGACTGGATAAAGAAGCTTTGGTACATCTGCACAATGGAATACTATGCAGCTGTTAGGAAAAATGAAGTTATAAAATTTGCCTATAAATGGATGGACATGGAGATTATGTTGAGTGAAATTAGCTAGAAGGAGAGAGAGACAGATACAGAATGACTGCATTTATTTGCATGACATAAATATATATGTACATATTATGATACCAATATCCAAGGTCAAGTGAAACGTGACCTTGTATCAGGAGGTCTTGTCAAAGGTGCATATTATCACAAACGTGTGGGAGTCAGAAGCTAGGTAAGATAGAAAAGGGAACAGTGTGCTAACAATTGTTGAGGCTACTAATACCAACCTAGAACTGAGCATTAAATACAGGCAAAAGATACACATGACAACCCTTTAATGTATGTTCTGTAATCCATAGTCTGGAAGGGAAGGAAAAGAGAAAGAGAGAGAAAGGGAAAAAAATAAAGAACCTGTCATGGAGGAGGGCTGGGGAGGGGAGAGGGAACCAGGGACGTTGGTGGTGGGAGATGGGCGCTGGTGGAGGGATGGGTGCTGGAACACTGTATGACCAAAACCCAAATATGAACTTTTTGGTTGTATATCTTTGTAATTGTACATCTCACAGTGGTATAATAAAATACTTTTAAAAAATAGTATAATAGAAAGACAAATTCTGAAGCTCTCTGAGGGAGGGGGGCAGCCTGGTTCGGAAGAGCTGAGGTATGCCTGGGGGTGAGGACAGAATATGTGGGTCTGAGTAGCGCGAGTGAAGAGTAGGGCAGGTGTTGAGAAGGTCTTGAAGGGAGAGAGATCGGAGAATCCTTGAGATGTTAAAAACGAAGTGGTCAGCTGTACAGTTTTCCCCAGAGAGCATACCCAGGGCTTAGGAGAATGGTTCTTGACATTATTTTTTCCTTCTGTGGGAAATGAAAAGACGGAAGAGATGGTGGGAGTACCCATTTTCATTTCTCCTTGTTCCCCTGACTGGCTATACGCACATCTAACTTGTAATAAAAGTGAAACAGTTTAAAAAACAAGGATCCTACCCAACTGTCTGTGAAAGAGAAAAGCAGTCTTGGGGTCCTTGAGAATCCTTTGCTTCTGATGGGTCAAAAGTTCACTTCTGAGAATTGACTGCAGCCACTCCTTTGGCCGAATGTGGAAGTGTCTGCCCTGTCTCTGGGCATTTTAAGTGCTGTCAACAGCCTGCCCAGCTCCTACAGACAACCCCTGACAGTGTTACAACTGTTTCCTTGCCTGCCAAAACCACTTAAACTTGCAGGCTTCCTGCATTCTTTGAAATCAGTGATGGACGTTATAGCTTAAGTCTTTTTCACTGTGATTGCAGACTTGTGCATTTGTGAATGTGGAAGGCTTCCACACAGAGTTCCCTTTTAGAGATTGTGAGGTGGGTGGCCAACAGGGAGTTGTCTGTTGCTCAGATTTTACTGTGCTAAACTGAAAAACAACTTGCTAGGCTTACCTCAGAGAACTCAACTGTGGTGCCTGCAATGCACACACAGCTGAATAAAGAAATCCAATATGGAAGGCAAGGAGTCATCTGATGCCCGTGCTCATGATGAATAGTTGCATCAACTCTAGGTTTTCATAGTGTGTTTCTGATGCTACAACTCGTTAGAAGTCATCTGTTAGCATGCCAATACTCATGTGTACTTACTATTGTGAAAAACACTGCTTTTTAGTATCAGAATAATCTATTTTTACTCACAATCTCACAGCAGAGTTTAAATAATTCGTTGTAATAATCTGTACTTGGTTTGCATTCAGAGTGTGTGGTAAAACCTGATAATTGTGGCTGCTTACAGGCAGGCAGTGAGTCTTGAACATGCGCTATTTGGAGTCTTGAACATGCACTATTTGTGTTTCTATTGCCTTGATTCACATCTCCTTCATGCTGCCAACACAGCAGTACACCCCAAACTAAAAGTCAATAAGCAGTGAAAGGAAAAAAAATGAAAAACATCATCTTTTGTGGCTGAGTAGAAAACACTTGTCATAAAACGTCCTCACAGAAACACTTCTTCTGTTCTGATTTTAATCTTGAATCTCATTAATAGGTTACAGACATATCATCCTGGAATTCTTTAAAAAATATTTTGAAAGACATGTGTCATAGTAGAGGGTGTCTATAGATTGTTTAACTGCTTTGTTATGTGTTCAGGACGGACCATCTTTACCACACACTATCTCACATGTCTGCCGCTCACTGGGAGTTCTCATCTCTCAGGAACGGTCACCCATTGGACTCAGAGCCAACCTTCTGAGAAGTGAGTGAGCCTCCTGCACTTTTTATCTCTCAAGATGATGAGTCAGAGAGACTCTAAGTGTAAGTGTTGGCGTGTGTATGTTTATAAAATTGTGATCATTTGCTCTCTGCTTTGACTCTCATTTCCCAATCAGAATGATTCCTTAAGTCAGATCATACAGATGCAAGCAAATGCTTTTCATCTATTCTTACCTTATCACTTTGTGACTCTGATTTTTTCCCCCATTCAGTAACTCTAGAATGCCAAGCATTCTACAGTTCTCTACAGTTCACTTTACAGGAATTCTACAGTTCATTCAGTAAGTCTGATGCCAGGAATGCAGCATGCTCCCAATACACATAAATCAATGAAATAGTAGGTTAGCATTGCCTTTTTACTTCCCAACTTCCCACTGCTTTCTGCAGACTCCTAGGGTCTTAGAGCTTTTCACAATGGCTTTCAACTCCTTCCAGACATCGCTGGCTCTAAACTTCTCCTCACTAACCTTCTCTATGAGCTTAAAATATTAGATTTCATTGGGTAGTCCCAGTAATGGTACCAAGCCTGAACATTTGCCTTATTTAGGCTGCAACATTAAGACAGGCCACTTCTTCCTCAGAATAGTATTTCAAAGGATCAATCTCCACTTTACCTGAAGCCTCAGAGAGAATCTCAGTTCTTTCATATGTATTACAAAGGAGATTTAAAAAATATTCAGGAGGCACTGAAAGTCAGACTCTGTGAAAACTGAAAACAACAACAACAACAACAACAACAACAACAACAACAACAACAACAACCCACCCCTATAAAACCATCTACAAAAAGAGAGGCTGTCTATTCTTTTTTGAAAGTGATGCATGAATCCATAACCAAGAACATTTTGGGGAAGTAAGTGCATCCTGACATTATATAAGTTTCTGACATAGATTACTAAGACCTAACACCTGTGTCCTCTTTGTTCCTCTGTGTCCCAACTTTTCCATGTCCCCCTCTTTTAATAGCCTGACTTGCTTACAGTTATAAATGGAGGTTCATTTTGCCTCATTTCACAAAGCTCTAAAATACTATTTAAAAAAATCACCAATAAAGATGATTCATGTCAGAGAAATTTCAGTAAAGGTAAAAAAAAAAACCCACAGAATTCTGTTAAGAATATTCTTGTTAGGGATAATGGCATCGAGAGAGCATTAAAATGCAGTAAAGAAAGAGAAATGTAAATTCAATGAGACAATAAGTATACCCCCCACAAATAAAATTTAATTCAAGTGTATAAAAACTTAAAGGCAAGTTTTGACCCAGATCTCAAGGGCATAAATGGGCTAATAAATTATTGGTTATTTCTTATGATTTCTTGAGGAAAGGAAAAGGAGAGAGTAATACCTGAAAAGGTTTAAGGATGATATCTTGAACCAGAATCCCACCAATATTCTAGGGTAAATTATTAGATTGTCTGCATACTAGAAAGGAAACAGGAGTTCACTTGGAATTAGCATGGATTAGAATTAGCAAAGAATAAATCACTATCGGAATAAATCACTATCGGAAATGTTCGCTTCCTTTTGTGACAGGATTATCTACTTGTTGTTTGAAGGGTGCTATTCACCTCATGTTACTGAATTTCAGTGACATAGCTCATGTCTCAAAGTGCTGTGCATTCAGTATATTACTATGACCTGAATAATTGTCATGATTCACTTAAAAAAAAGAAAAGTTTTTTACTTAAAATAAGTAAAAAATAAATTTTAAGTGAATTAAGCAAATTCACTTGTGGTTAAACAAATGTCCCCACAAGTCTTGAACATATTAGGGCATTATCTTCTAGAGTAGTTTGCAAGGGTTTAAATTTGACTTTATTACAAAGACTTTGCTAGAAGATCAATATAAATAACTAAATGAATAAATAAAAGGAGTGAATGTGCCTGCTCATGAATTAGTTAAATCCATAGAAAAAATAACCAGCTACTTTGTCCTAGAGCATAATAATTTCCAATATAAAAAGAAGTCATTATATACAACAAATGAATTAAAAGAAATCAAATAAAATTTGGGGAAGAATGTAAAATCTTGAGATTAACTTGAAGTTCTGCAAAAAGTGCAAGGCATATCTTCTCACCAAGGCCACTGCTTGGTCTCTGGGTGGTTAAAACTGTGACATCACAGAAGCTGCTCTGGCATTCACAGAAGCTGTCTGTGTGCTCTGACTCAAGGAATCATTTTGATTGATAGAATGGGGTCTAAACAGAGAGCAAATGATCATAATTTTATAAACAATACACACACCAGCACTTACACTTAAAGTCTTTCTGACTCAGCCTGTCTGAGAAAGATAAAAAGTGCAGGAGGTTATAATTTTCTTCTCAGAAGGTTGGCTCTGAGCCCAATGGGTGACGGTTCCTGAGAGATGAGAACTCCCAGTGAGGGGCAGACATGTGAGCACAGGGTATGGTGAAGATGGCCTTAGAATAAAGTGGGAAGAAGACACAATGAGGACAGGGGTGTTCCAGCTCTGGGGGAAGGCATGTGGCCCCGCTGTTTAAGCTTCTCATCTGTTCTTTAGTTAGCTGTGGTCTTGTGCCTGGGAAAGGGTTTATGAGAAGTCAAATCTCTATTATTTCTAAAGCAAGCCAGCAAAGCACCTCCCAAGTTCATATTATCCATATACAAGAGAAAAGAGCAAAATCTGTGCCACTGAAGAGGAAGATCAGACGGTTAAGTTTGCTCAAGTTTACTTGGAGGCAGGGTGGGTGGGTGGGTGATAAGACCAGAGCTTCCAGTCTCTGGGGGATAGTCCCTGAATAGCTAGACTAGGGAGTTCTGGACCAGATTTCAGATCCCTTATCTTCAATGAGGGAAAAACCAAACAAACTTAACACAGAAAGAGGAACATGAAAAAAACACTTTGCCAAGGAGGCAGATCCCTTTGTTTCCTTCATTTTTGCTGTCTTCAGTCCTTGATGTGCTGGTGTTTTACAAGGAGGAGAAAGGAACCCAGCCTGAGACCATCTCAGAGAAGTATACAATATTCATTACCTTTATTTTTCTTGTTTTCATTTGTTTGTTCTGAAAGCATATGCTATGCACATTGTTTTGTTATATTCTAAATCAAAGGAATCCTGTTTAAAATGATTATGGTCATACTTACAAATATCTTTAGAAAATCGAGTAGAGCTAATTTTATTCACTGCTTTTTTTGTGTGTCTATCACTTTATGCTTAGAAAGGGTGAAGTATGAGACAACACACTCAGCATTTTGACCCTCTACCCTTCCCATGTTATTTATAAACAAATTGTCCAACACACTTATTTACAAGCCCTGGTGCCATGTGTCCAGGCTTTTTTTAGTCCTACATTTTGCACCTTCATTCAGCTTTGGCTATAATCCCAGTTCTTAGGCTCAGATGTGCTTCACGAACTGGCAAAAGAACCCTTTGGGGTAAGTGGAGCCCTGGTGAGGAGGGCTGGCAGCCGGGAGACTGGAAAACACACTAGAGGCACAGAAAACCTGTATGATAACTCTGCTCCCAGATGATGACCCCATTTTCCTGTCATTTATGAAAAAGAGAAGCAGCGAAGACCACAGGGCGAGGTAGTAAGGTGAAGGGCTGTGGCAGA
This sequence comes from Cryptotis parvus, assembly GCA_021461705.1. Classification (NCBI taxonomy): domain Eukaryota; kingdom Metazoa; phylum Chordata; class Mammalia; order Eulipotyphla; family Soricidae; genus Cryptotis; species Cryptotis parvus. The sequence goes on along the minus strand of JAJIBD010006505.1, from coordinate 89,989 downwards.
ATGCACGCTCCTAAGAGCTTACAAGACACTCCATTTATGTTCGTTCTTTAGATTCCTCAGTCCCTCTGTCCTACCGTATCGGTTCCATCTTCCAAAACATTAGCCATATAAAGAAATTTGATTCATCAAAAAGTCAAATACATTTCTGAAGATATAAGCCTTTGCTGCCGTAAAGCCTCCTAAGTCATTTTAACTTAAAAATATACAGGACTAACACAAAAGCACTTTGGAAGAGGGCTCCCTCTTCCTTCTGCCTAAACACCTGCACTGACAATTCTTGGGAGGAAGAAGAACAGAAATTAGGGGAGAAGGAGAAAGTGAGTCAGAGAGGACAGAAGAGGAGGATGAAAGGCAACTGCTATCTTCATCCCACCAGACCAAGCCTTTTGGGTTCTCTTGCCTTGGGTTTCCAAGGCCCCCACCCACGCCCGCCCCTGGTATACTATTCATTGAAAAATAAAGTGATGGTTGTTCTTTAGAAAACTTGTTGGAGAATTAAATTTTGGGGGAGTAAGGTTTTACCTGGAGATTTTTTTTTTAAAAAATGAGTAAATTCTGAATGGCACTTGTATCACTTCACTTCACTTTTCTTCCCGTTGATCAGCGATTTACTCGAGTGGGCACCAGTAGCATCTCCATAGGTCCTGTCACATGCTCGTGTAGCCCAAGGGCATCTGCTCACTCCAGGAACATAAAGAGCCTCAAACCATTCCATCAGGTCATGGGAATGAGGTCTATAATTGTTACTGGTATTTGGCATATCAAATACGACACGGGTAGCTTGCCAGGTGTGCAGCAGAGGAACAGATGGGTGTATTTACAATTTTGCTGGTTTCCCAGTGCCTCCAAAAAGGGTGGCCCTATTTAGTATTAGTTACTAGATTATCTGGGGGATGGCAGGGATGCAAGTATCAGTCATTTTATGGAAAAATTATGAACATCCTGAAGAACCACGTCCAAACCATAACAAATAGAAGGAACACTACGTTCAGAGAGTGGGCGGAGCAGTAGCAGGCATGATCACCAGTGTTTGGCTGTAGGGAAAGAAGTGCAGAAAGTTGTGGGGGAACATTCCAAGGTGGGGTCTAGATGACTGGCTAGGGCTGACTTTTAGCTAGCTAATCGATGTGCAATACACCAGCATGCTTGGACTGACATACTAAGAAGATTTAAAATAAGAGGTCAGTATTTATATAAATGCATTTGTTTGTGAAAGACTTTAATCTAGGATTCCATTAAATATGCTAGTTTAGTGTTTGTTTATAGGCTATGGGCCAGAGAAACCACAAGAGAGAAAAAGCAGAGTGCAAGACTCCTCGAAGGTGAATCTCTGACAGGAAGGAAGGCAAAGGCCTGGTTCGTGCAAACCAGGGAGAGCAAATTCAAAAGACATCTATTTAATTCTAGTAAAATGATTCTCATTTCACCATTCAACGGTGCCAATTATTGCTCAACTCAGGTACAGCTCACAAGGCTGGAAAGAACCCAAGGAATCCTCCCGAGAAGGCGTCTAAACTGAGAGACATACGTAACCTACTCTTGGTTTTACAGGGCCGACCAAAATCACAGGTTTTTTTCCTAGCCCAGGTAACAAAGTTTAAAGAATGGCAGAAAGACAAGAACCCAAAACCCAGATCCAGAATCTAGCTCTCCCACACCATGCAGAGAATGGGTCTGAGCCTCAAAACAAATTCTCTCATCACTACAGGGGAAAGTGCAGCTTGGGCTTATGCATATGCATGTGTGTTTTCTGCACAGTGATATGCAATTAAAAAAAGAAATATTGGTCAAGTGAAATCCTGTTTATATGCCTGAAGACAATACTAATCAAATCACTTATCAAGATATTAATAAAGGATAAAAAGAAGAGTGAGAAAAGGTAGTGCAAAAAAAGGTGTATTTATGCCTCTAAAGTAATTTCACAGGATCTTGTGGGTATGGAGACACACATGCACCGCACACACACACACACACACACACACACACACACCACAAGCACACACACACTAGGGTTTCTGAACTGCTGGCAGAGACATTGACTTAGATTCAAGAGAGATGGGAGGAGTAGATGACATTTAACCAGAGATCAAGGGATCAGCTTTCCACTGATTTTGTGACTTTTTCTGTCCTAGTCTCCAACTCATATGTGTCCACTTGGGAAGTCCCTCCCCTAAGGACGTCTGCAGGCAAGAGTACTTCCTGGGATGGGAACTGGAGGCTGTGTAGAGCTATACTGTAAACACTCATGATGAGAAAAGCTGAATTATTTTGCAATGACCATAATGCCATGGGACTCTGTCACTTGTTAGGTGATGATTTACTACTCAGGAGGAGGTTATTATTTATTTATTTGGTAATTATTTATTACTCGTGCCCGTACAAGTCGTAGAATAGATTAAATGAACACATGAGGACTCACTAGTCAGATTTGAGGTTTTTTTTTTTTTTTTGCTTTTTGGGTCTCACCCGGCAATGCTCAGGGGTTACTCCTGATTCTTCACTCAGGAATTACTCCTGGTGGTACTAGGGGGATCATACAGGATGCCAGGGATCGAACTCGGGTCGGCCGTGCAAGGCAAACACCCTCCCCGCTGTGCTATCGCTCCAGCCCCCAGACTTAAGTTCTAGGTTCAGCTCTGCCACGAGCAGGGTGATGCTCCCCTGTCTTTTCAAACGTGCTTAACCCCAGCACCTCTGAGTCCAAGGAGGGTAGCTCCTGATACGCCCAGGCCGTTGTCCAGCTAATCCCTAGCTCACATCGCTTTCATGGAATGACTGGAAATCTCTAAACTGTAGGTTTAAAACAAATCCTTCATTTTTTTTGCATTATTTGGAAAATCTACAGATTGAAGGAGGGAGGGGACAATGATCTACTTTTGTAGGAGATGAAATTTGGGGAAATAATAGAAAAAAAGCATGAGACAAACGAAAAATATCCTAGAAATAATATTTTCCAGATAGTGGAAGCAAGAGGCTTTATAAAACCCTTCAGTGAGTCTAAGTTGTGAGCAAACAGTATCCGAACAGTTTGAGGCACAATGTTGTGTTTTGTTGCTGTGGTCTGTGGCCATCCTGTGAGGGCCTTGCTAGCTCAGACCGGCCACACCCCCTGGTGCTGTCATACAAATATTTACTGCTTGTCAGCACCTCCACTAGAGGGCAGCAGGTGGAAAGGAGAGAATGTTAGCAATGTTGATACTTCGCAATAGCAGATGTTGAAGTCCGGTAAAGTAAGGGGGATTCAAGTTGAAGGAAGTAGAAATGATGAAATCTACAGTCACTAGCGGGTTTTCACTTCTTATTAAACTTGGGGATTGAAGGAGTATGTTTTCTTCTCACAAAAATGATGGAAATTTAAAGATAATGTTGGGGTCATTTTCTCAAAGATCTGAATGTATGAAATGATCCACCTGTTGGCTATTTGTTTCATTTGCATTGCTTCAATAAATAAATTTGCATGTTTATTATAAAGCAAGTGACATAGATGTTTCAGTCTGTGGGATGTTTCGTATTAATGTAATCTTCAATATGGAAGACTGATTACTCTGGTGGTAAAGAAATGGGTCTCAGGACTGATAAAATTTAATGTTACAACAATTATGTTCATTTCAACAGCTGGTTCTGCAGTTATCACACACTCCCATGCTTTTCAACCACAATCACTCATGGTTGGCTGTTTCCCAGTTCCCTCCATCAGCCTTTAATTGCCAAGGCTGTCAAGGAAGAAACGACAGAAAACATTTGTTGGCAGCCCTCAGATGGATTGGGTATTCCTAGGGATCTGTGACTTGCTGCTTAAGTTGTTGCCCTGTAGAATGAAAATATTTTGTGATAATGATCATTTGGGTCAAGAGCAGTTCTCCTCTTGCGGACCCCAGAACACTTTTTTTGCATTATATATCTCTATTGTGGGTTTTTGCACGAGCTCTTTTATTAGCCTCTGTTTTCCCGGCAGATCTTTGAATCTCTAAACGTTTATTTCTGAGACTTTATTATATTTTATTTTCATCACACTACCATGAATTACCAAGTTGCAAGTATATTCATGATTGAGTTGCTGGCAAACAATGTTAAAACATCAATCCCTTTTCTAATGTCCACTTCCTTTCACCATTGTCCCCAGTTTCTGTCCTGCCCACCTCCTGCCTCTGTGGCAGGCAATTTTCCCCTCCACCATTGCCCTAGTATTCCTTTCCTTAACTTACCTACTTCTCCACGTTCCCGTCCAATCCCAGTGGCAAGCTTTCTACTGTAAAGAAGTTCTCTTACTATTTGTTTCTATCGCCTCTGGGCATTTGGTATTCCTCTATGACGATTCTTTATATCCCATACATGAGAGAGATCATTCTGAGTCTGTTCTCTCTCTGACTGATTTCACCCAACACAATACTCTCCAGATTCATCCACACTGTAGCAAATTGCATGGCTTCACCTTTTCTTATAGCCAACTAGCATTCCGCTATATATGTGTACCACAGTTTCTTTACCCAGTCATCTGATTCTGGACATTTGGGTTGTTTCCAGATTTTGACTCTTGTGAATAATGCTGCAATGAAAACAGAAGTCTAGATGTCTTTTCTGCATTGTGCTTTTTGGGCTCTTGGGTTATATTCCATGGAGTGGAATTCTGAGGCATGTGTAAGCTCAAGTCCTAGTTTTTTGAGGAATATCCATGTTGTCTTCCAAAAAGGCTGAACCAGTTGACATTCCTATCAGCAGTGAATGATGGTACTTTCCCCCTCACATCATTACCAACACTGCTGATTTGCTGCTGATCTTTTTTTTAAGTTCCTGTCGCTCCACTACAAGGTGATATCTCATTGTTGTTCTGCTTTGTACGTCCCTAATGATCAGAGATTTAGAGCATTTTTATGTGTCTTTTGGGCATTTGTATTTCTTCCTCGTGGAAGTGTCTGATCACTTTTCCTCCCCATTTATTGATAGGTTTGGATGTTTTTTATTGTGTAGAATTCTACAATATTTCTGAGACTTTACCATGTGACTCAAAAAATACTAGACAAATGAAAAAATGAACCCATGAAAAGAAAGCAGTATGCTATGTTTTAAGAGCACTTACACGTGCCTTATATAATGTGAAAGACCCTAGTCCTTTTTACCATTGTACCATAAATAGCTGTCAATTCAATATGCAGTTACTGGATCTAGAACTTTCATTACAACTTTGCTACCCAGCAAATGCTTAGCAATTTCTGGAAACATTTTGACTGTCACAACTGAGAGGGATGTGTGCTACTGGTACTACCTAGTGTGTAGAGATGAGGTTGCTGCTGAATGTCACAGTGCACAGTACACCATCCAGTACAGCAAACAATGATCTGATCCAAAATGTTGACAGTGACATGGCTGGGAAGCCTACATTAGGCCCCTCTTTCTGAGAAAACTGTTTTCCTGCCAACTAATGTTTTTCTGATTAAATATATCCTTTAAGAAATTGTTCAGTGAACCATACAACTTCTTGCATTCAGTCCTCTAATTCAAATACCAACAGACCAAAAAGCAAGGGATTAGTACAGACACGGTTTCAGTCCTACTTGCTGATTCAGCATGAACGAGTGGTTTGCCAGCCCTGTTCCTTTAGGAAAGACACTAGAATGCAGCTAGGACCAGGGCACCTCATGTCTCAAGAAGAATGAATTCATTGTCTGAGTTCTCTTCGAGCATGTACAAGTTCAGCTGTTTCTTATGATTAAGGTTTCTAGGAGACAGCTAAATCCAAGTAGGAGGATTTAAATATCAGCTGTTTGACAGAAGGAAACCCTAGAGTCAAAGAACTGGGCAAGTTAATTCTACCTTTTGTCTTTGAGAAAAACCACACAGAGTAGGAGTAAGCAGGAAGTGGTATTACTGCAGAAGAGAACTGTATGTAACAAGTCAGTAAAAAATCCCTTTTGTTTGCATCAACTGATTATTTTGATGTAATTTAGAAACATGATTTCCTTGCTCATTTGGTCCAGCAGTCAATGGCGTACACATTTGGATCAATTGTGCCTCAAGCATCATCAGCAAATTGCATATCCTAGGTCCCATGGACCCAACAACACAGAAGTACACTGGGCCAAGGACAAGGAAGTCATATCCACCGATTTTCTACCTTTTAAAAATTGGCCAATTATCTACCCACATGAAATTATACCAGGAAACTCACTGGGTGAAACAAAACAATTATTCTCTGAAGCTGATCTGGACAAGAGCGCGCACTAGAAAGCTTTGGCAGATCAACTCCACACCCCACATATTAAGCCCGCTGTGTGGAGTGCAGCCACTCATCCTACTTTGGTATAATTCGGATTGTTATAAAGCAACTTTCTTAAACGGAAACCCAAGTGTCGATTTTTTCCTTTCATGAAGTGATGGTAAACAAAGAGGAGATTAGCTGTTGCTAAAAATCTAACTCTAATCAGTTATGCCAGTTATTTCTCATGCAACCTCATTTAATTTTTATGAGTGGCTTTCTGAGCAAATACTGTTATCTGTACCTTTAGATGAGAAATGGAAATCGGAGACGTTAAATAGTTCCTCAGAGTCACAGAGTTTAAACTAATAGAACTAGTTATCTTTACGTATAAGTTTGATTATCTATGACCACATTCTTGATATATTTTACTATGTACTTTAAACAGAATTGGTTAAAGTTATCTTCCACATGACATATTTTCAAAACAAGTCTCTTGCCATTGCCTGTTCATCTTACCCTCATACAAAACACAGTTCTGTCACATTTTCAAGATTACCGACCATTAAGATTGTTTCAAAGAAAAAAAAAGATGGTTTTGTCATTATCTTCGTTACTTGTCTGAAATTCACCGTATCTTGAGATGGTGTGGTCTAGATCAGGGTCTAGAACACTGGTGCACTCTCAGTTGTAAGGCAGCCTGAGCTAGCAGCTTGCTTTGGCAAGTTCATAATAGTTTAGTTACGCTGTATTTGTAATAGGTTAAAAGACTTCAAATTTTATAAAGAACTTGCTATAAACTAGGACTGTAACGTCCTATATTTGTGAAACTATTTTATATTAAAGCTAGACAGGTCCTTGACATTTATTCCTATCAAATACTATCTCATTGAGCACACTGGCTATCTTTAGCTTTGTATCACCTGGCGACATGCCTGTCTCACCACAGTCATGGGTTTCTTTTCTTTTCCTTTTTTTTTTTGGGGGCCACACCCGGCAAAATGCTCAGGGGTTTCTCCTAGCTCTGTATAGTCATGGGTTTTTCTACGAAAACTAAGTACATCTATCACAAAGGTCTGCAGATGGGAGGACTTGGCTTAAGGGAATCTCTTCCAAAGTAACACATCTGTAATTTCAGAGATTTAAAAAATAAAAAGAGGGGCTTGAGCATCGGGTTCGATCCGGTCTTGGTCGAAACGCCAGAAGGATCGAGTGCAGAGCCAGGGCTCAGTAACCCCTGGCGCCAGGTGTGACCCAAAAGCAAAAAAAAAAAAATAAAAAAAAAATAATAAATAAATGAAAAGAGTAATTTTGGAATGCAAAGAGACAGAATATACTTATCTCCCTCTCTAAAAAGCTTTATCAATAAATGAGAAACTAATTTTAGAAAAATTAAGAGATTTCTCTCCAAAGACTCAACTAATGATACAGAAGGGGAACCCCAGAGTTCACAAGACAGTCCTTAACCTCCAGAGAACAGTGTGAGGAAAGTGCTAGCCCTGTGCTCAGAGATATAGCAAAAGTTTTGCACTTTGCTCATGGCCAACTTGGGTTCTGTTCCCCAGAACTTTATACAGTCATCAAGCACTGTCATGAGTGACCCCTGAACATAATACAGGATTAAGACCTGAGCACTGCCTCTACCAGCAACCCCCCCCCACCCCGCAAAAAACAAAACAAGAACACACACGCAACTCTTATATGACTCTGTGACTCAAACTTAGTTCTGATAAAGTTAATATCAGTGCTCTGAAATCCCCAATCTAGACTTATGACAAGGTAGAGCAAAAGGAAACAAGAAAGCAACGTGACCGACTGGTGCAGACTTGGTTCTGCTCTCCAAGTAATCCTATAGGTATACTTTCAGCAACAACCTGTCAGCCGTCTGCTTCTCCAGGGGGCTGTCCTCCCTGGCTCCCCTATCCCATCTATCAGGATAAGACCATGGCTGACTGCTGTTGCATCAGGAAGTGATAACTAAGTCCAGGATTATAATGTCAGGGACATCTTGCATAATCATATCAAGCACGGGTCAAACTGAATTCTTATTAACTGCAGAAACCAACCAGCAATCCTAGTATTTACTGAATACCCACTGTGATCACAGAACAGTCATATCCTTTTCGTTGGCCTGGAATTTTTTGTCCGTTCCTTCTTCAAGTTTATTTATTTTGAGAGGACATTCTCATCGGTGCCCAGGGGGTTACTCCTGGCTCTGTGCTCAGGGGTCACTCCTGGATATGCTTAGACAACTGTACAAGCCACACGCAAGGCAAATGCCTTAACCCCTGTAGTATGTATCACTATGGCCATTTCTTCTGGTTTATTTCTTTATTTCTATATTTTTTTTTAGAAAAGAAAAGAGAAGAGAGAACATTTACAGGTTTAGCAATATATCTGGGAAATTCAAGGATATGTTTGCTTCTTGTATGTCTAGAATCAGGGAGACAAAATAATATCATGAATATCTCTTTTCTCCCTCTTGTGAAAATTGGTTATTGTTCTTTGCCACATAGCAGATTTTAGAAAGGGCTTTGATCAACCAGTCTGGGTAACTGTCCACTTCTGTGGCCAGGGGCTGAAGAGTGATATTTTTATCCATTCACCTTGAATCACATTGTAAAAAAAGGTAACAATACCAAGGATGATGTCGCTCTAAACAGAGAACGTATTATTCACCCCAGAGAAAACTGGCTACAGATTAGAGCTCTAGACCCTTTAAAAGATAGTTGGGCTTTGAAATCTGCAACTGCTGTTGGATTGGCTCCTTAGTTGTCTGTATGTGTGAAGGACATATTTTTTTTTCTATCTCAGAATTGCCAAGATACCTCCCTGTATCAAATTGGTTCCAGGATAGATGAGGCTAGCCCTGCTGAAAGATCTGACATCAATGACAATTGATGTTGCTGGTGGATGGTTGTGCACCATCCACAAAGAAGGTTGAGTACAGTACCCACAAGGAAGGTAGAGTAGAACACACATAAAGAAGTCTCCACGAACCACGTTGGGGGGGAATAGCTCCCCCTTTCTGCTAGTTTAAACCATCAGCTGACATTCCCGCTAATAAAGCTTTCTCACTTTAGGTTTATAGAATTGATTTCCATTTAAGATGTTGGAGAAATCATGCTTCCACACAAAATCCAACAGAGAAGAATATCATTTTAGATACATCATTTCACAGGATTCTTTTTGTATACTATATTCCTATATTTTTCCTTAAGTAAGTTCTTTAGTTCCAAGAAAACAGGTTTTTAGCATTAAACCAATAGGGGAAAAGAGCAATCAAAAAGATAGTGAGATCCTATATACAAGTGAATGGCTATACTCTTGCCTTTCATAGCTATTACGGCTGAGTAGCCCATCAGGAAGACTAACACATATGACTGAGTATGCCTAAAGGATAATCTCATTCATTCTGTTTCTTAGTAAGAGCTTTCTAGGAAGTCAGGCTCAGTGATAGCTGCAAGGATGGAGAGAGTCAGTCAACCACGCTTTTGAAGCTTAGAGAAAACATGCAAAGTATGGTGCTGGCACAACTCAAGGAAGTTGGGCACACCATCCACCAGCTTGTAAACCCTAGCCGGGGCTGTCTGAGCACAGCATCTCAGGGCCTTTGTTATTTGACTGTGAGAAGCTCTTCTGGCCAAACTGTATCCTGCCATGAAACAGGGCTCTTTGACAGTCTCCCCACTTCCTGATCTCCAGATTTCATCACATCTTTTCATTACTAGCTACTGTTAAGAGAAGCAGAGGTGCTCTTTTTTTTTTTTGGGTGACACCCGGCGATGCTCAGGGGTTATTCCTGGCTCTGCACTCAGGAACTACTCCAGGTGCTCGGGGACCATATGGGATGCCGGGATCGAACCCGGGCCGGCACAGGCTGGCGCGTGCAAGGCAAATGCCCTCCCCGCTGGACTATCGCTCTGGCCCCAAATAAAGGTGCTTGTTGCTCTAAAAATCAGCTGTGCCAATGGCTGGGTAGAGAAGGAAACTACTTATCAGGTATTTTGTCTAAAGTTCAATGTCCAAGGAAACTTGGATTGGGATCTAGAGGCTTCATTATACATCTCTAGGGTGTCAATTTCTGAGGGTGAGTAAATTAGGTAGGTGATGCCAGATAAAGGTGATGCCATGGAATTGGTGACAGAGTTCCATCACCTGGAAAGAGGAAACATGACTTAGAAAAGACATTAGGCTCCCAGGCACTAGCATTGAACAAAATTCTGGCCTTGGTAACATTTAAAGTGCTTAGCAGAAAAGTGAGATTATCTCCTTTGAAGGGAAGTCTATAATCAGTGCTGAAAGGGTGCAGGGATGAGGGGTCCAAGAGGCCATTGTCCTGAACCACACAATTGCTTAGATATTTCTAGACCCCTCACTAGAAGGGAATCTTAGTCAGCCTCTGTACTGATTAGGACTAAAGGGGGAAAGCATTCATAACAAGAATCAGCTATGACAGGGATGCTGTAGGTCAAGCTTTGGAGATTGATTCATTCAGTCAACAAATACATGAATGTCTATGGGCACTGTGTGAGAAAGCTGGAGGATGGGAATCAGGCACAAAGCAAACATTTTCCATGGAGTTTAAAGTCTAGTGAGATTAAATCCACCACACTATCCATTACACAGGGTATGCAACAATCATTTTGTCAATCACTTGAAAACAATTCAATTGCTTATGTTTTAAGCCCAATCCAGACTCTGTCACACAATTTGAAACACAGATGCCTTTATAATGATTCAGAAAAGGAACACACAGCAAATGTTACCACCCTCCTCTTTCTACCCCTCCCCTCCTACCCCGTCCTCTAGGTCTGCCTCTTGGTGAGAGCTTCTATAACAACATCCTGAAACATTTCCTCTGTGGTTGGAACATGATCTGCCATGCTCTAATACCTGCCAGTCTGCCGTGGAAATGTAATGCAGACACTATAATTCGTTAAGGTTGAGGCTTAAGGCCTGCGTGCTGTTATATAAACAGAAAGAGAGATTTCTGATAGATGCATCTGATGAAATATGTGGATTCACTCCGAGCAATTTGGAAACTGCAGACCAGAGACAACTGATTTCACAGTTGAGAATGAGAAGTGTTCCAAGTCCAGGGACCTCCTGGTCTGTGCAGGAAACTTTCAGATAGTACACCCTGAAATACAGCCTTGGGATGGCGAGTTGCATCAGATTTCAAAGAGTGTTTATGCGATCCTTCATCACTGCCTTTTTGTTGCAAACTCCAGATGATGAGGATGCTTCACTCAGGGTTTAACGATGACATTGTTGACAGCATAACTTAAACACCCGCTCGAGTAAGTGTTGTTAGAAAAGCCCAAGTGTGGTGGCAGCCCTGGCTGCCTGGGTAGTTTTGAGGGCAGTGGCTGCTGCCTTATGATGCATTAGACAATAATAAGTGCATGAATACGAAGGCATTTATAGGGGCAGGCGTTACGTATCAAAAGAAGACTCTGTTGGTGGCCCTGACTGCTTAAAATTGTTTATCATCCGGACATTCAGCTTTAAGCCTAAACTAACATTTCCCAAAGTGGATGATAATGACCCACCCTGGAGGGCACTGGAATTATGATAGGAGAAGTGGTAATTACCTTGGGTGCAACTGGCTGGGGTGTGGGGGTGCAATCTGCAGAAAGAAGGTAGACTGAGGGGTGCACTGAATGATTTTTTCCCAGAAAAGGGGCAATAAGCCAAGTAAGTTTGGGCACTTTTGGTTTAAACATCACTTGTATCACTTGTCTTCCCATTGTTTTCCCACTGTTCATTGCTTTGCTTGAGCGGGCACCAGTAATATTTCCATACGTCCTGTTGCATGCTAGTGTATCCCAAGGGCATCTGCTTGCTCCAGGAACACAAAGAGCCTCAGACCATTCCTTCAGGTCATGAGAATGAGGTCTATAATTGTTACTGGTTTTGGTATATCCAATATGACACGAATAGCTTGCCAGGCTCTGCCATGCGGGTGGTATGCTCTCAGTAGTAGGCTCTCATCTTGTGTTTACTGTTGAACCACAATGGGGAGAGATCGGCTTTTCTCTTGGGTGGAGCACTGACAAGTTGTGGAGTCAGGATGTTGAAAATGGTGGCCCTCATGATGTGGGGGGTTCCTCTGACTTCTTGCAAGGCTCTGTTGGGATGGCGGGCCAGGGCTAGAATTCGCCTTCCCTCCCGGGCACCTCATGATCAACTGAGCACAGGGAGAGCCAGTAGCAGCTCTGCCACGTGTGTCTGAGTCCTGGTTTAAACGTAACTGGAGAAAAACAGCCATTGCTTTTCTAACAGGCTTTTCTTGGAGAAAATGTATGAAACAACTGAGGGACCCTGGACTGACCCTTGTGGAGGGTAAACTCAGGCAGAAGCTGGTTAGTTGATTCATCAGTATGGACCTCTACACATAGCTCTTACTGTTTTCAAGCCAGAGGCAGAAAACCAGGTCTGTCCCTGAGCTGGGGCTCTGGTCAGCACCACACGTCACACGCGTTGTCAACTTTATTCCTGATTACCCCATAACAAGACCCCCATTTGGAGCTGGGGTTTAGTTATAAATATCTAGTTGTTGAAGAGGGAGCAGAAGCCCTTGGGTCCACCGTGCGTAATCAATGTGGAGTAGTCTGGGCAGTGGCCTGGCTACACCCAGAGGGGAGCTGATGGCCCTGCAGCCTGGGCCAGGCTGGAGCTCAGGGAAATGGTACAGGAGGTGCCTGAGAGCCTCTGCTGCCATCGATCTCAGCATGTTTCCTCCCTTTGAGCTATTTCGTGCAAACACCGCTTGCCTGCTCAGAGTTGTGTGCCAGGACTTCACTGGATCAAAAGTGAGTCATTACCGATGTTGATCACATTAGCTAAAAATGTGGAAACTGAGAACTGATGGAGTAAGACAGCTCTGACAGTTCCTGAAGTCCCAAATCTGCACAGCATTGGAGTTCAGGTCCTAATGACGCCCTCTCATCAACATCTGTCTGAGTTGTTGTTTTTTAAACTGTCAGTGCCATATTGTATCATCTCTTTCCTGACCTATTACAGTCATGGTCGGCTCCATTCATTTCTCTCAAAGTCACTTTACCCTATTACCAATACTACCTCAAAATTCAAAATGCAAACATATTATTATCCTGCTTAAAACTCTTTACAAACGAAGAGGATCATGATTCAATTATGTTCACTCATCCCTCTGCTACAGACTATGGGTTCCTTAAAGGCAGGAATGTACATTTAAAATTCATCCTTGAATTCATAAAGTGGCTTAATAAAAACCTGCTGAGAATAATTTTACATTATTATCTGGAATGGTTTGAAATCATATCTTTCATAGACACTAGTTGAGGAGCTTCTTACCCTGGTCTGCTACGACCAGAGACTCCAGTGTCAAGGCATTTGTGATTCCAGGAGGGTCTGCCTTTACAGGATTGATGTTTTACATGGACTCAGGCTATGACTTTTTTTTGCCTCTTGGTGGCAGTGAAAAAAGAAAAAAATCTGAAGCTCTATGGCGGTCTACCCCTATCACTTAGAATATAATTGGTAAGTCTTGGATTGTTACTTCTTGGAAGCATTCAGCAAGTATACCCTTTATCATTCAGGAACTATAACCTTCCTTGAAATAGATTCATGTAAATCTTGGCACCTGCTAAGGGCTCAACAGAGCTTCAATTATAGGGGGTAGGGAATACATTAAAAAATAAAATGCTGATTTTACTTACTGAAACTGTCTTTATCGTTTAAGCAATGAGGAGAGAGATACTTTTCTTTCACCAGTGTTGCATTAGTTTGCAAAGATTGGTGAAAATGTTCACTTGTATCACTTGTCTTCCCATTGTTCATCAATTTGCTCAAGTGGGTGGCAGTAATGTCTCCATTCATCCCTGCTGCCTGCTAGTATCCCAAGGGCATCTGATGGCTCCAGGAACATGAAGAGCCTCAAGCCATTCATTCAAGTCATGGAATGAGGTCTATTATTGCTACTATTTTTGGCATATTAAATATGACATGGGTAGCTCGCCAGGCTCTGCCATGTGGGTGGAATATTCTCGGTAACATATGTTAAAGATATAGAAAGAACATTATGCTAGTTTTGTTAGGTCATGGCATCTTAAAGCATAAGATTATTTCTTAAAAAATTTTTTGTTTGTTTCTGGGCCACATCAGTGGAGCTCATGGATTACTCCTGGTTCTGTGCTCAGAGGTCACTCCTTGTTGCACTCACATTACCATGTAAGTTGTCAGCAACTGAACCTGGGACAGCTGCATGCAAAGCAAGCACATTCCCCACTGTACTAATTCTTAAGCCCATACGATTCTTTTCTTAACTACTGTAGACATGCAACTTCTTTTAATATTTAGAGTGACACAATGCTAATTATGCTCATTGCTTTTAAGCCGCACCTAACAGATATAGTTACCTCTAATATCTAGAATGATATATGTACACATATATTCATGATATATACTATATATCCTATATATTGTATCATGCACACAGTGTTTCATGAACCTAATACTTTTGCCTGACCTGCAGCATGAGAAAATATGGTAGCTCGGACATGTATTTTCTTTCTTCTCTTCAAATCTATTTTCACTCTTCAATTCCCAGCAAGAACTGGACTTTCCATGAAGCTTTTGCCATCTATAGGCATTGGATTTTGCTTCAAATCTACTATGTGTAGACTTACCTCTGAAGGGAACTGTAATAAATATAGTACTTGCATATAAAAAAATCACTCCTAATCTTTCCACAAAGTAAGTGCTCAAAAAATATCTGTTGAGAGACTGGCACTCATCCAAAAGAGCAAGAACAACCAATGCTGGTATGGATGCAGGGAGAAATGGATTCTCATTCATAGTTGGGAATGTCAACTGGTACAGCCTTTTTGGAAAACAATATGAATATTCCTCCAAAAACTAGAAATTCAGCTCCCATTTGACCCAGCCATACTACTTCTGGGAATATACCCTGGGAAGCCAAAACACACACAGCAGAAACACCATCTGCACTTTTATGTACACAGCAGCACTATTCACAATAGACAGAATCTGGAAACAACAAGAGTGCCCGAGAACAGATGACTGGAAAAAGAAACTTTGGTACACCTACACAATGGAATACTATGCAGCTATTAGGAAAACACAGTTATGAAATTTGCCTATAAATGGATGGACATGGAGAGGATAATGCTGAGTGAAATTAGCCAGAAGGAAAAGAACAGATATATAAATGACTGCATTTATTTGTGGGATAGAATATATATACATAATACATGATATAATATATAATACATATTTGTTATATAGATATAAGTATGATACCAATATCCAAGGCCAGGCAAAACATGGATTAGGAGGCCTTGTCAATAGGTTGAATCAATCCCAATTGTGTGGGAGTCAGAGGTTAGGTAAGACAGAGAAGGGAATAGTGTGCTAATAATCTTTGGAAATGATCATACCAGCCTAGAACTGAGCAATGAATATAGGCAAAGGGATACACATGATAACCTTTAAATCTATGTATTGCAAGTATGTATTGTAAGCCATAATGTGTAAAAAAAGAAAAAAAAAAAAAAAAAAAAAAGAGAGGGAGGCAAAGCATAGAGTCATCGGGGGGGGGGGGGGAGAGGGGACATTGGGGTGGGAAATGGTGGTGGGGATGGGTCTGTTGATATGACTGGGTAAAATTTAAAAATGTTAGTTTTGATTTTCTCTGATGATTAGGATGTGGTTTTCATTTTTAGAATTTCCTGGTTCCCCTTTTTGGGTGTGTTTTTGTTAAAGATGAGAAGAGAGAGAAAGAGAGGGAGAGAGAAAGTGAAGAGAGATGCATTATATATTAAATATAAGTAAGAGAAAAAAGGAGGTCCGCAAAGTGGAAATTATCAGTGTGGGAGTAGGAGGCTAGGTAAGAAGAAAATGGAACAGTGTGCTAAATGTGAGGGTTTGCAAGAACTGGATTAAAAGAGGAAGGCCAATGTGTTGTAAAGTCGGGAGGAAAAAAAAAGAAGAAGAAGGGCGGGGGGGAGGGGAGGGGGAACGGGGATTGGTGGTGGGAGATGGTACTGGTGAAGGGATGGGTGCTGCAACACTGTATGACTGAAACCCAAACATGAACATCTTTGTAATTGTATATCTCATGGTGGTATAATAAAAATAATAAATTAAAAATAACAGTTTAGTATTTTGACACATTGCCTATAATTGCCTGTGACAGTGCCCTTTATATGGTATAATATCAGTAATCAAAGTACTTTACATGCACCACTCATCAATACCTGTACAACTCTGTTTCTGCCTGTTTCTTTATCATGTTGTCTGCTCCTCCTGCTCTTTGAAAGTCTTAACTCAGTATTGGGTCTTGTCAAACTGACCCAGCCTTCTTCATAACATACTCTAGTTCACTAAAGCTGAGGGTGACCTTCCCCTCTTCACTCATCTTTAGGATTGAAATTCAGGTCACTCTTTTGAGAGTCAAAAGGCATTGTCTCATACTGTAATTCCTTATGAATATTACCAATCTTTTAATTTATGGTAAATTTCTTGAGTTCTGAATCATTGTATTTCTGAGAACCCTAAATTTAGTCTTCAAAAATAGAGAACTCTAAAGAAACAGCTGCACATAGGATTGATTGCATTAATTATTCTAGTCCACCTTGAATTATTTGTCAGAACTTTTGTATAGTCATCACATAATCAACACCTTAAAGCTAAACTTCAGAGAGAAAGAAGAAAAGTGTTTGCCACAGAGGCATGCTGGGAAATGGGTGGAGTGAGGGTTGTGTTGGTGGAAGAGAAACTGGTGCCAACGGTGGTGGGAAATATGCACTGGTGAAGGGATAGATGTTGGAACACTATATGACTGAATCGCAATCATGAGCTACTTTGCAATTGTATATCTCACGGTGATTCAATTTTTTTAAAAAAGAGCGAAACTAACTTTCATTAGTTTCTGGTAGTTTCTCACATTAGTTCACCTTTAAAAATTTCTGGTATACTTCACTAAGTAAATTGAACTTCAGAGCAGGGACTTCCCTGCTCTCAATTTAGGGGACTGATATCAAAGTGGATAACAAGCTGTGGACTATTAGAACAGTAGAGATTAATGACCTAATTTATAACAAGCACTCCTTGGAAGAATATTTATATCCATCAAATCTTTATGCAAACTTTTGATCAAAATCATCCCAGGAGCAGCATGTTTGAGTATTCGGTTGAACTTCAAACCCTATAAGGCATTCAGTTGACACTTTAACTTTAAAAATGAGTCATGGTTGGTTGTTTCTGCTTTTGAAATAAGAAAATCTCCCTAAGGGAGTAATGTCACTCAGCAGGAAAATGCAAAGTGTATGCCTTTCTTGGTGCAACAAAAAAAGGACAGAAGGGACCAGAGACAGCATGGCAGGTAAGGTAGGGTGCTTGTCTTGTATGCTGTTACTGGATGGAGTTAAATATGGTCTGGGAGCCCACCATGATGACACTTCAGCACAGAGCCAGGAGCAAGCCCTGAGCACCGCTGAGTATGGCTCCCAAGCAAAAATAAACAAAAATCCAAAAAAGGAAAAAACCATAATAAACCTGCCTGGAGGAAAAAATATAGACTAATACTAAGGGTGAGATCAAGGGAATGCCTCTATTGCCATTAATATAATGGTGGCATTGTTCAGGGCTTAGTTCTCATTGAATTTCCCATAAAGCAATTACAATGAATAAAACTTCTCTAGGGCTAGTATATTTACAATTGCTCATTTGCTCAGGCAAGAAAACACCCTAGTCAAGGTTTCAGTTGCCAACCCTCTGCAACATACGAATCTGTTATCTTCTACTAGCTTCTAATGAAACCTCCAGATCCCTTACTCAGCAGTTGCGCATCTTTCACTGATCAAAACGATTTCCACTGTACGTCCATGAAGCAACAGCGTATTCAGCTGCAATCTGAAACTCATATATCCATCCACATACACAAGCATGTTCCCACACACTCCTGTTTCAACACGCTCATCTACACCTTCTCACGTAAACATCATACCTCGTCCACACAGTCCCCAGGTGATCTGAAAGTGGAATTCTGTAGTTGTTATGTATTCCAAAGGAACTCTGATTATCTCACCAAGAAAATGTGGAGGAAGAAAAAGTCTCTTTTTTTTCTTTGTTAAATAAGCACTAATAAGTTCTAGGATTTGTTCACTTTATGTTCTCACAAAGCAAATAAAAAACTCCTCCTCCTACTACACACACACTCAAAAGTAAACACAAAACCAACTAACAGTTATTTTCTCTACTTATTGCTAAAACGTCAGAGCAGATGAAATAGTTGGGTTTTTGCAGATTCCCTAGATCAAAAACTGTAGCTCGAATCCGAATCTTTCAGTTAGGGAAGCATTTCCCATTTTCTTTAAAGACTCTGCTTTTCACATCCCACATTTAAAAATTTCCTCAAGCCTTGGCCAGGCCAGAGGAGTGAAAGTCACCTTAATGAAGAAAGTAGAGATTAAACCGCCATGACTTTGGAACTGCAGCGGATCTCAGCTGTAATTCTTTGGCTCAGAACCAGGATCTAAAACCAGCCCTGGGAAAAGCTTGCTGAAATGGAGCCTGTGAGTCTCTCCATTTTTGACTCGCATAATGTTGACATTGTAACACCAGAGAGACCCAAAATATTTCAAACAATCATGACTTCTTTTCTATAAATATTTTTTAAAAATTGCTTTATGAGATAAAATAACATATTTTACCCTTTGTGTTTTCTTAGTTGCTTTGGTTGCCCTCAGCAAACAGCTCAGTACTATAGATTTATTTTCGGCTCAGAGGTCAGCGAGGGCATCTTAAAGCACTGAACTGTGTTTTTCAACATGAGCTGGTGAGGAGGGGAGTTGACTATTCTTAAAGAAGCAACTGAGTGCTGTCAAGGTGAAGAAGACAAATATATTGTTTATTCCCTCTGTTTAAGCTAAGCACGGGAGGTGGTGGTCTAAGGGTGGAAGCCCAGCTCTCAATACACGTTTCAAAATTTTTCCACACCTTTTCTAAAGTGTGTAAAGTGTGTGTGTGTGTGTTTTGACAGAGAAATTCTTTTTATTTCACTGTTACTACTCTTTGATGCAGTTATTTTTGTTAGATAAGCTGCAATATACTGGCACTTCTCCATTACGAAGATATAAAAAAGGAGGGAGAATTATTCAGAGCCCAAGGAGGAGCATGCTTTTTTGAGTACATTATTCCATTATACTTTCAGGCATCTCGTCCTGCAAATTCAGCCAAATGGCATTCACCCTGAGAGTAGAGACAAAATTCACTTGAAATCTCTAATTTCTGTTCTCAGAGATCATGATTAAGGGGGCATTAATTTGGAGCTCTGGAGATAGGCTATGAGATTCTTAGTCGCAGATGAGCAGGGCCATCAGGTTAATAACCCTGGGTATCTTTTCACTACCCCTGACCCTGAGAACCAACAGGCCTGGCTGGCCTTCAACACAATGCCCTAAGCATGATTTGTAGCACTTATTACTATTTTTTTTAATGGGGAAACACCAGATACCAACTGCTATACTCCTTTCTATCTTGGCAACAGACAAGTCTTCTTCATTGATGCTTTTAAAGCTAAGACACATTTCCTAGATGGCACTACTTAAAATTTGTGGCTTTTAATGAAATCTTCCGAAGAGTTTAGGTGGAACAAATAAAGGTCATTGTGGTTTAACACCCTGGTGGTGGGAAGGGAAAGTGCTCACCTTCGCTCCCAGAAAAAGCATCACATGAGCCTGCCACTGCCAAGGTCACCAGCAGCTGCCAAAGATCCATACCTGTAGGACCTGCAATCACACAGAAAGTAAGACAAAGTCAAACAATAAAAGCAGATCATTGGGCCGGAGACATAGAGTAGCTGGTAGGGCGTTTGCCTTGCATACAGCAGACCTGAGTTTGATCCCCAGCATACCATATGGTCCCCTGAGCACCACCAGGAGTAGTTCCTGACTGCAAAGCTAGAAGTAATCCTTGAGTATTAATGTGTGTGGTCCAAAAAGTGAAAAAAAAGCAATCATTATCATTATACATTATTTATGGAGTCTCATACTGTCACATACCACACAAGAGCAAAGAGCAGGCTATTCTATAATAAATTCTATTTCCAGTAGATGTCTGCATCAGGAAATAACATGGACCCTTGAGATTTTCACATCTGGCTGAGCGCCACAACTGCCTCATAGCAAAAGGTCCAAGTGTCGCCCCTTCCTCCCTGGCCACCCCAACTTCCACAACAGGGGGACGCATGGCTTTCTTTAATTTGATCATGAACTAGAAAAGACTTCTCAGCAGTTTCATCCAACTTGGGGGCTTGAGCTGCGCTGGCCAGGTCATAATAGGGAAATGAGCTACTGTTAAAGTAAACTTAGCAGCAGGGCTCAATTAACACTTAAAACACTGAACTAAGGAACCGCCTAGAACGGAAAAAGCAAAGAAAACAAAACACATCTTTTCTAAAGTGATATCTTTGGGACCAGGTGTCCTTGTGAGCTATCTGCTTTTAAAAGGTAGTTTCTGAAAGGCCTAGGAATGTGAACACCTCAGACTCTAAAGAGATTTAGTTGGTGGCCTTGCTAGACAGATGGAACCCCAAGTTTAGCCATACTTTAAACCCTTCAATTTCATGAACTGTGGATGGATCGATACACCTTGGACACCCCTTTTCCTGGAGAAATAAATAAACCCTCTGTCCTTGTCCGGTATCTCTAAAGAGAGAAGTTCAGGCTAGTTTACAAAGAACTTACCTAACTGCCCTAGGGAAAGGGATCACTGTCTCTGACAACTAATGGCATCTACTTTAATGCTCAGCTATTATATTTCCATGCAACTGCACTACTTACAAGTCAGGTAGCCTTAGCTATCATCACATTTGTAGCTCCAGGGGTCCTTCTACTGGCCTCATTTTTATTACAGTACAGACTTGATAAAATGCAATAGCCCTTCTTGCTATCTCCAATCAAACTGAAGAGATGAACAAGAATTCTTACTTTCCTAGGTAATTCTATGGTGAGGTCCCTCCATAAAGACTAAATAATTCTGAATAGTTGTAAAATGACTACTGGCTTATCCCTTCATTTCTAGATTGGATGGCCCATGGTTTTTCCTGTATGATTTATGTCCTAAAAAAAAACTGTAAAAAACACAAGTATACATGAAGTGAGTATCTTCCTATGTGTAAATAGCCATGTGTATACCAGCAAGCATCAGTATCCCACCAACCTCCTTGACACACTACCTCATGGCATTACCAACTGGATCCATGACTCACTTTTGTTAACTGTGAGTCACAGTTGATATAATGTCCTTATTTTAAATTCCCAACTTGAAAGTCTCTGAGCTAATGGCTTTGCATCACCCTTAACTACTTTGCAAATGTGAATCACTAAGCAACTCTCCTTATGTCCTTTACCCTTAGGTGAACAGGCTTATATAAACACAGTTTGAAGTGTCCAACAGAAATACATAAAAGGGCTAAAAAATCCAAATATATTACAGATTCAAATATTTAAAAATACCTTTAATGTATAAAAAGCATGAGAAAATAGAATCCCTATAGAGTGATCATTTTATGAGCCATTCTCCAACACACTTGTGTTAAATTTAAAAATAATAATAGCCATCTCGGGCTCATGCTCTCTTCCTCTGAGACTGTATCTGTGACTCCCGATTCACAGCCCTCCATCCCTCTTTTTCTCTCCTTTCCTTTCAAATAGAAATAGGGATATAATCATGTTTGCATTCTCCAAAAGGGCACTTTAAGTTTAGAACACTTCAAACATCTCCAAGGCATGATAAATGTCAGAAACAAATGAATTTTGCTTGACATGAAAAAAGTCCCCAAACTTCTGAAAGTTATAGCCTGCAATAGGTAAATCCACTTACCCACCACCCCTGCCCCCATAACTTATTTTCACAATTTTTCTTTTTTAAGTCAAACATAGCTACATAAGACAATATTCACAAACCTAAGCAACCCATCAAATAAACCAGAATCTCCTAAAGCAAATAAACCAGAGTCTCCTAAAGCAAACTTAATCAGAAATCTGTGTACATATTCCAATAGTACCAGAGGAGGTGGTTATGCCTGACTAAGAATGAGAATAGCTACTGTAGGGACCCCGATTCTAATACTGTAATAAAAGAGGGAGGAGTAAAGACCAAGACATATAACGGATTTGATGAAAGCTAATAGCTTCCTTAGAAATCAAGGACCCCCTTCCACTATTGCTGCCGAGCAGTAAGATTTTGAAAGGAGTCTCCTTTATCCTCTCCCAGTGAACTGTCTTCAGAGCCATCAAAAGCCCAGACAAATGGACACTCTGTTTTCATTCACTGAAAGCTCCCTCCTTTGACTTTTCCAAGTGCTAAACGCCAGCTAGCTATTAGGTGAGAGGACGCTTCTTTATCAGCTTCTAGCTGTGATTAATATTTCAAGAGAACAGAGTGCCAATGCACATGTGGAACTCTATCAAGGGCATGCCAGATCAACACAGGGAGTCCCCTACCTAACAGAAGAATTGAGGGGGACGCACGCTGAGTATTGAGAAATCTACCAAATTGCCTTAGCCCATTGAGTTTTTAAAGTGTGCAATATTTTCCTAGAGAAAATCCCTCTCTAAATTTCTAATGATATTCATGCATTCTTTGGCTATAGCCTCATGGCAAGAGTTTCAGTGGGGGTGGGGTGGAGGTAGAGAGAAAGAGCTTCTATTTTTACAAAATCCCCCGCACACCACTTCCAATCTCAAAGCCTGAGGCATTTTGCCTGCTCCGGTTCCTCAGGAGAGAGAGCGAGCCAGTTGAAAGCAGTGTGATCCAGCTGGCATGAGTTTTAACTCTGTGAAGCAGAAGCCGAGGGCCTCCAAATTGCAGTGAAGACTCTTAGACACTGACTTTTGTTTCTTGGCTATAAAACAGTCGATAAACAAATGAGAAGCGATGGAGATAAAAAGATAACATGCCCCCAACTTGTTAGAACAAACTCCAGGCAAAGAAAGCAACAGATTCCATTATATTTCATTTAAAATTAGCAAGTATTTGTCGAATTATTAGTGTTGGGGAGCATTGTGCAAGGTAACAGTAAAGAACATCAAAGCAATCAAAATTGTGTTTCGTCACTTCGAGAATTAGGCAAGATATACACATCATGCTGGAAAAAGAAGAAGCATACCTAAAATATGAGTAGATCTGTTTTTTCAAGACTGACTGTAAAAATCCTTTGAGTTTAAAAGATTAAGATTAGAACTAAATGGCACGTATATTTGTGATAGATAAGGAAAACGCAGATAATCTTTGTGAGTGTGTTTGACTCAGGCAGGTAGTGGAAATGTTCTGGATCTGGCTTCTGATTAGTTCAGGATATAATATGAGGGAGCTGGTGAGACAGGATATGATGGGATTCAGAAGGGTAAAACTGGGCTTTAATTAGTGATCTTTAAAGTAGTATATACAGACAATTTCATAATGATGGATTCCTGAAAAGTACATAATGTAATGCAGTGTACAATAAAAAGGCAAACAAAAAATTAGGAATAGGTGGAGATACCATTCGATTGGCAAGAGAGAATCATATTGAAACAGCATTCTTTAAACTCATATTAATCAGAAAGTCACAAGTTTTGGTAGAGATACATCATGTGAGATGCTTCTTAGTTTATGTCTATTACTCATGTCTTTCTAATGTCATTGAAAAATACTGACATATTTGATGAAACCGACAGATGATAAAAATATGTCTGTCTAAAATGTCTTGTAACAGGGCCAGAGCGACAGCACAGTGGGTAGGGCATTGCCTTGCATGCGGCTGAACCAGGTTCGATCCCCAGCATCCTGTATGGTCTCCTGAGCACTGCCAGGAGTAATAACTGAGCCAAGAGCCAGGAGTAACCCCTGAGCATCCCGGGGTGTGACCCAAAAAGCAAAAACAAATAAATTAAAATAAAACTTAAAAAACATTACTTGCCCTTAATACGGCAGCAGTAAGAAAGGCAAACAAGCAGTGCCTGACAAAATTTCATGGCCATCCTAGGCTGCCAAAATGAAGGACTAAAATAACTGTCTGTACTTTCAATGCACATACACTGGCATCGGAAGCATATATTGAGGATCTGATGCTGCAAGCAAAAAGATCAAGTACGACATCATTGGTCTGACTGAGACGAGGAGGCATCAGTTGCATCATGCTATATTTGACACCGGAGAAGAACTGTTCCTTGGAACATGCGACGAAAAGAGGCATCGGTGGCGTTGGTGTCCTTGTCAACACGAACATGGCCTTAAACATTGATTCATTTGAATGCCTTACAAACCGAATAGGACAATTACACTTGAAGAGATGTGGCCCACTGCCAGCAATTTCTATCTTCATTGTCTACGCACCAACATCCACATACAAAGAAGATGAAATTGAGAAATTCTACATGGAATTGGAGGAATTCTATAAAAAAGATCACACCTTATACAAGATCATAGTCGGTGATTTTAATGCCAAGATAGGACCGAGAAGATCGGCTGAAGAACTCCACATCGGGACCCATGGCCTAGAATGGAACGAACAGGGTGAGAGACTATCTGACTTTATCATGTCCACCAAGACCATTCATGGGAACTCACAGTTTCAGAAGGCTGAAGCAAAGCATTGGACATGGGAATCTCCTGGCGGACAGTTCCACAATGAAATTGACCACATCATCTTCAATCGACGGTTTTGTCTGACCGATGTAGCTATCGTCCCCAAATTCCAAACAGGATCAGACCACCGTCTCCTTCGGTGCAAAATTCTACTTCCCGCAACGGGGAGAAAAGGCTGCAAAGTTTAAGAAGAGAACTCCCAGAACAACCACCAACTGGGAACTCTTTGGCACCATTGCAGCAACATGGGAAGATACCATCGTTGGCGACATCGATGAAGAATACAACCGATTGGTTCAGCACCTCCATGATTGTGCGAAGATTGCTGAGAGAGACAAAGACACAAAAGGACGCCTGTCTTCAGAAACTCTCGAGCTCATTCGCTAACGTGGCAAGGCGCGAGGCTCAGGAGACCAAATGCTAACATCCAAGCTTGCTAAACGGTGCAGAGAAGCGATAAAAGAAGACCTCAAAGACAGAAGAGAAGAAATACTGGAAAATGCAGCACAAGCCGGGAAAAGCATTTGCACTGCCCGCCTGTCCTTCGCCAACTATAAGACCAAGATGACTGCCCTCCGACGCCCTGATGGATCTATCACATCTTCCAGAAAGGCAATGGAGAAGATTATCCATGACTTCTACTCAAATCTCTTTGATAGCCACATCCACCTGCCCACATACCAAATTCCACAGGATGGATATGTCATTCCCAGCGTTCTCCCTTCTGAAATCTGACATGCCATCTCGTCAGTAAAGAAGGGAACAGCACCAGGCCCAGACAAAGTCAGACCCGAACACCTGAAGAATCTGCCATCGGTACTCATCAATACACTAGCTCGGCTCTTCACACGCTACCTGTCCGAATGCAAGGTGCCCTCCCAATGGAAAACCAGCAGGACAGTTCTACTGTTCAAGAAGGGAGACATTCACGACATCGGCAACTATCGCCTCATCTGCCTGTTGTTTGTCATCTACAAGCTGTTTACACGAGTCATCCTGAACAGGATTAGCAGAACACTGATGAAGGACAACCATGCGAGCAAGCAGGTTTCCGGAAAGGATTCAGCACAATTGACCATATCCACATGGTAACCAAGCTCATTGAAGTTTGTAGGGAGTACAAGATGCCGCTCTGTTTCACGTTCATTGATTTACAGAAAGCCTTTGATTCTGTGGTGACTGAAGCAGTCATTGAAGCCCTAGCCAAACAGGGTGTTCAAACCCAATACATCAAGATCCTTCGTGAGCTGTATTACGGATTCACCACCAGGATCTCACCATTCTACAAAGAAGTGATCATTATTGTGAAAAGAGGGGGTTCGACAGGGTGATACCATTTCACCAAAACTCTTCAGCGCCACCCTCGAGAACATCATGCAACAATTAGAATGGGAAGGAATGGGAGTGAAGATAGATGGTCGGCAACTACACCACCTCCGCTTTGCTGATGACACTGTTCTAATAACACCAAACATTAGCCAAGCGGCACAAATGCTGGCTGACTTTGACCGAGAATGTGGAAAGATAGGTCTACAGCTGAATCTAAAAGAAAACTATGTTCATGAAGAATGAACTAGTTCCAGAGGCCCCATTCACTCTTAATGGAACAAACATCTCTGAATGCAGCAGTTATGTGTACCTAGGTCGAGAAATCAACATGATGAACGACCTAAAACCTGAGCTGCGCAGGAGGAAGAGAGGCGGCCTGGAATGCCTTCAAAGGCATAGAAGAAATAGCTAAAAGGACAAGAACCTCCGGCTCCGGGCACATCTCCTCGACTCCGCCATTCTCCCTGCATTAACATATGCCTCAGAGACCTGGGCCCTACGAAAGCAGGATGAGAATGCTATTGGGTCTCCCAGAGAGGAATCGAAAGAGCTATGCTTGGAATATCACGCCTCACTCAAATGAGAGAAGGAATCCGGAGTTCTGACCTCCGTTGCTATTCCAGAATCAGGGGACGCTGTCTCGTTTGCCAAGGCATCGAAAATCAGATGGGCTGGACATGTAATGCGATTTGGAGACAACCGCTGGACTAGAGCCATTACCGACTGGATCCCACGGGATGTCAAAAGATCACGTGGCCGCCCACCTACAAGATGGTCAGACATCCTTGTAAAGACCCTGAAGGAACGGTTTGAGGCTCTTCATATTCCTGAATCAACCAGATGCCATTGGGCTACATTGGCACGTGATAGCGTCCAATGGAAATGTTACTGGCGCCCGCTCGAGCAAATCGATGAATAACGGGATTCAAGTGATCAAGTGAATGAAAGGCAGTCTGATGGATAAAAATCAGAAATTTCATGTTAAGAAAGAAGTGTTGAGTAGAGAGTTTATCTTGGATATCTGGTGTTTAAGATTATAAAATATTTAGTGGAAAACTGATGGGAGACAAAGTATTCAGAGAGGAGTCATTACAGATTTTGGATATATCTACACAGGAATTCAATATATCTTTGAAGAATTTAATGTGAAGACATAGGCTGTTTTGTGAAGAATCGTCTCTAAGCCCCCAGTCATCTTTATTGAAAGTAATATTGAAACGCATATTAAAGCATTGAAGGGGAAATGTGCCAAAGGAGCTCAAATGTGATATGCAAGAGACAAAAATGAACCATTATCCTAAACCATCTTCTTGCACCTCTGACTTGTATCAGGTAGTTTCAAAGTAGAGTGGTCCAAAGTATCTTTAGAAGCATCTTGTCAGCATATCAATGGTAGGCCAAATAAGATCTGGAGCCCATAGTCATGGAAATACAAGATACCAAAACAGAAGCTGCGAACTGATGGAAAATAAGATATTCCTCAATTTTTGTTTTAAGGTCTAGCTATTATTTTATTTATTTATTTATTTACTTTTTTAGGTTTTGGGTCACACCTGGCAATGCTCAGGGTTTACTCCTGGCTCTGCACTAAAGATTTTCTCCTGGTGGTGCTCAGGGGACCATATGGGATGCTGAGGATCGACCCCAGGTCAGCCGCGTGTAAAGGCAAACACCCTACCGACTGCACTATCTCTCCGGCCCCTCTTCTAGCTATTCTAATGCTGAAAAAAGAGCAAGAGCTGAATTAAATATCTCCACATTTCAGAATTGTTCATCTGGTAAAAACAAGACTCTGGGCAGGTAACTTAAACAGTATTTATCTTCTCGTCAATCACTAATGCAGTATCAGAATGGAATCTTGTTGCTTTCTTGGTGGAGCTTTTCTAAGATCAGCACTGAAAAATAAAGGTCTGAGTGAAAGGGTAATCTGAATAACCCACTCTAGTTAGCACGAGGCACTGATTTGAACTTGACAATTGGAGTTCTTGTTATGACCCACTTTTTATGGTGGCAGTCATTTGAAAATTGTTCAGACCCTAAATACCCATTTATTTCCTTTCCATTTTGGAGGAAGAAAACTGTCACAGGAGCTGTTGATGCAGTTTAGTTAAAAAGTCTTTCTTCTTGAAGATCCAGCAGCGAACAAAAAGTTGAAAAATATCAGCATCATTTAAGAGGGGAAAAAGGTCTTGGAATTGTACTAAATTTCAAGATATTATTAAAAAGAATACATGATATGTATCTTTGCCCTATAGTTACCATTCAGTAATCACTAGTTACCTGTGGTTATTGAAATATGGTTAGTGTGACCGAGGAAACAGACAAGCAACCAAATATTTAATTTAAATATATTAAATATATATCAATGAATTATTTAATTAAATATATTTAGAACAGGCTGGGTATGCAAATCTACTTTTTCACCTATAGATTTTACAAAATCTAAATAAAGAACAAATATTTTTGATAAAAATGTAGCATCGAAATTTAAATGTGTTATAAATGTGTCATATAGACATTTGATGCAAAATCTTTCAAAAAATGTTTCTAAGATGGTTAGATAGTAAAATAAAAATTTGATGGTCACAGAAAATGTTATCCAAATCTAATGCCCTGAATTAACATGTAGGGAAGTTTGGGGTAGATCATACTTAAATACTCTAAAAAAGTTAACACAAATAAAAAGATAAACCTAATATAGCCTAAAATTTTAATTAAATATGCATCATTGTATGTATGATAATACTGACATTATGTTGATTTGTAGATTTCTACCTGTAATCATAAAATAACTGTTATGGTGGATGTAATTTTTTGTAAGGAAATATATCTCTAACTCACTTATGGTTAAGGTATGTCTTAAGAGATTTTTCAGGTGCAGAATTATGGTGACCAAAAATTCATTGAAGAATTTTTGTGAATTTCTCTAGCTTATGACAGACAGGTTTATATTTATAGAATTTGTTTGAAGGATCCCACTGTGTGTTCCAGATATCTTTACAAGTAGAATGATTCACATTTCATATCTCTGAATCCAAGACAGTGATAAATTAAAAATTGTCTTTCTAAAGCTGAAAAAATACATAATTAACAACATTGCCAATTTCTTTGGTGTAAATTGCTCCACCCAGGCTGACTGTAGCTACCAGTCCATCAGAGGTGGTCACTGAATTTGTGGGCTCACAAGCCAATTAGAACTTTGCCCAACAAGCCACCATCTGGGGAAGTCAGTGGTGCTATCTTGGTTCCCTGTGAAGAAGCAGAGGCAGAGATTAAGCAATTTGCTAAGGATAGAAGCCATAAGAGACAGCTCTGCTGAGCAGAACTTGGCGAGCTGATCACTGCATGCCACCTTTTCACTGTCACGGGATCATATTCAGTTGCGAGCCAATGACAGATAATCTACTAAACTCCAGCCTCTAACATACATGCTAACCTTGATCATCCCTTACAGAGGGTGCATTTGGTATTTCTGGAATCAGGTACAAATCCTGGCTTTACCAAACTTCAGTTTACTTAACTCTAATATGGGGATGATCATACTATCCTCCCCCACCCCCATTTTCATGAGAAAATCAGGAGAGGATGAAATGAGACGATTCTATTCAAAGCAGGGTCATGTTCACAGCATGAATACATGTGCTAGTTATTTATCGATTCCTTCAATTAGTAGTAATCAGTAGACCAGGCTTTAATACTGTTTTCAGGAAGCAGATAGGGAGAGGGGTTCTCTCTCATTTATATGTCTTGAATTAGAAGTGTAGGATGGTGGTAAAGAAATCAAAAAATGTGTTTGTGGGCAGCCACAATATGTAAGTCTCATTTCTTCACTCACTTAAATGAATGTCTTGCGAAGGAAAATGATAACCATAACGTAATATGTACTTCTCAGGATAAGACAAAAATGTTGCCATTTTTGATTAAGCATACAGGCAACTGCATACAGTTTTTTGTGTAGTCCCAATTGTGTGGGAAATAATTTCCCACAAGTCACTATTTTATTTAATATGATACTGCTACTGAGTTTAGATCTTTTTTTAAATAAATCATGGATTTCTAGGGCTGAAAATAGGAATATGTATCCCAGTAAATAAAAGGCTTGACTTGAAGCTAGCCCTCTTTCTATGAGAACAGAGTTACAGGACTCTGGGTCTCTAATTCTAATCCCTTTTAGAGAATAAAAGAGTAGACGCATTTCAACCTGATCATCTCACTCATCGGTGCAATAGAGATGAAACAAGGGGCTAGACAGGATCGAACTATGACTGACCCCTGGCCTGTATTAGAAACTGATTAACAAACAGAGTAGTAATGAAGATTGGAGTGAAGAGTAGAGGTGCCATAGGGACTGTGGTGGTGAGGGGTAGATCAGGAACATAAACTTTAGCACAATTTAACCATGTTACCTAATGTATAATAAAAAAGAAAGATAGAGGAAACTCCTTAGTACTGCTCCTATCCTGGTTTGTATTTCAATATGTTGAAAGTGGAACATCCTGTGAAGTACATGGGGGCATTTTGTTTGAGTTCCAGTAGCACTTTGCAACATCTCACCACAATAATTAACCCTTGAGATGATTATCAAACTACTCTAGCCTCCTTCCTGTGGTGTGACAGCTGATTTATGATGCAGATATGACTCTTACGTGAACAAAAAAATCAATTGCAGAATGTTTATTTGAACAATATGCACTTTCTCACATTTTGTTTTATATCCTGAACCTACCAATTTTTTTAAAACAATTTGAAAACACCATAGATCAATCTAAATGTCTTGCTAGATTTCTGTTCTGTCTCTCTGTCTCGGTCTCTGTCTCGGTCTCTCTCTCTCTCACTTCTCACACACACAGCCTTTATAAACTTATTTTTTAAAATAAATAAATAAAAATAAAAACTGCAATCAATCATGGAGAAAATGAAAAAAAAGTGCTATAAACAAAGTTGAAGTTGTTCAGAGTTTCTGTATAACTCTCATATGGGAAATAGGCTGTTGAAGGCTAAATCTCATAATGTCTTAAACTGAAATACTTTATTATCTTTTGCATTTTTCAAGTCCAAAACAGTGAAGTGGTTATTTCAAGGTAAACAAGTTGGGAAACCAAAAGTGAAGCAATGAGGTTTGTTCGCAAAAGCTTTGCTACAGAGTCAGCAATCTGGTGCAGAGAAGCAGCCCAGCACTGCCGACTGTGTCTTACTGTGTCTTACTGGCAGGTGTCTTACTGTCCTGGAGGAGCCCCTCACCTGCATGCCACTCCAGGATTCTGTGACAAGCCAACCCACAGCGGGCTAGGTAATGAACAACTGCCATTCTCTGAGAACTGCTGTGTGCGATGCCAGATTCCTCGTCGCTGTCCTCTCAGTCATAATCAAACAGGACTCTGGTTCTTAGTCACAGAGTAGCACATGTACATCATCTAGGGCCTATGGAATTTCACTTTCCATGACATGGGGTATTCACCTACCTCCATTAAGTAGAAAAATCTATGTGACCAGACTGACTTGCTGCCAGATAAAAAGCAAATCAGAGAGCAAATCAATGTCATGTCTCCTAACCAGGAAGTTGATAATATACTTCACTTTTAAAGATGGCAAGAAGTATAACAGTTGGACTTGGACCATTCATTGTTGACGGCTTTATTAGAAAATGTTCTCTACAACAGTGCTATATAGCAGAAATACAATGTGAACCACAAATATCAGCCAGATAGAAAATGAAAATCCCTAATATTAATATAAAAATAAATGTTAATAATACATATTATTTAACCCAATATTGTATCTAACATATTATGGTTTCATCATATCATTAATATAAAAATGTTGAGGAAATATTTCACAGTGCTGTTTTATTTACTCTGAATCTGGAACATATATTATACTTGCAGCATGTGAACACCAATGACATTTCAGGTGCTCAATGGCCACAGTGACTAGTAATTAACCTATTACATTGTACATGTACAGTTCTACAAATGGATTGCTGAAGCCGAGGCTCAGATTTATGCGCAGTAGAGAATATATCTGTGTTTGTTATTGTTTGTTAGTAGACTAAGCTACTTACATACAACCTTTAAATCACTGTTTCCCAAACTGGGCTATATACCCCCACATCTCCATCCCCATGATCCAAGATGTATCATGATACTACCATGATACATGTATCATGGTATCATGATACATCTTGTTTTTCCTCCAAGAGTGGTAGTATCACAGGTACAGTTGGAGTAATTTTTTTATTTTTTGCATAAAGAAAAAGATTTACATGACGACATGAAATAATTTTGCTTGTGAAAAAGGCTGGTAGGGCAAGCAAGTATGATAATATCTGTTTTATATAGTCATCTTGCAAAGACTACTAGTTTCTTCAAGTCCTACAAATAGTTTTGTTATTGAAGCAAGAAGTAGACTGTGCCAGACTCTCTTAACCCTGATTTTTCAGTGAGTTAGTGAGGTTATATACAATTCCACCATAAACCTTTTATTGTGGCACAGACGTTGAAATCCCAGCATCATATTTTCACTAGTTTTGTGTTCTTAGGTGAGTCAGTTCTTTTACAGGGGTCACACCCAATTATGATCAGGGTTTACTCCTGGCTTTGTGCTTGGAGATCACTCCTGACAGGCTTAGGGGACCATATGTGGTGCCGGAGATAGAACCTGGGTTGGCTGTGTGCAAAGCAAGCACCCTATTCTCTTTACCATTACTCCAGCACAAGTGAGTAATTTCTTACTCTTGGATTCCTTATCACTGAAACGGAAATGTTTGAAATACATCAATAATTTTCAGCCTTGGTTGCATATTAGAATCAACAGGGGAAACTTTCCAATAAATACTTTTGCTTCACCATAGATCAATTAGGACTCACTGACATAGCACAATACAAATATATGTTATGATATTTATGTTAGTGAAAATCCAGCTGTTCCATCTCAAAGACCTTCCTGGAATTACTCCTGGCAGTGCTCACAGGACCATACAGGATTCCAGGGATCAAATGCATGTTGCCTATGTGTGCAAGGTAAGTGTCCTACCAACTCGACTATCACTCCTGCACCTACAACAGAGAACATTTTATGCCAAGTGTCTGAAATATTCCCTCATGATAAAGGTAGGAACAGAAAAGAATATCCTATGAGATGGAAAATAAAAAGAATGTATGCGAATAGATGTAATCAATAACTACAGATGAGATCACAGAAATAATGACAAAAACATTATTTCCAAAGTGATCCAGTAAGACTGAGCACACATTTATTTTAAAAGATCCCTCCAAGACGCCCACCTCTGGTTATTCAATCAAGCAAGACTCAAGTACTTCTCTGCAGGGTTACTAATGAACAGATTTTAAAGAGGGAGATTATCCAGGATTATCTGCACAAGCCAAAGTAATCACATCAGTTTGGAAAAGCAGAAGGGAAGTCAGTTAGTGAAATGTGGCATAAAGGGAAGTCAGGGAGATTAGAGACAGGGATTTGAAGCTGTTGTTGCTGGAGCAGGCACACAGGAAGTGTGAGGTGCAACGGAGGCAGCGCTAAGAGAAAGAAGTAAACTAGCTCCTATCCATCAGTTAGCGAGGAAATGCGGAATACAGACCCCTAAGAGCAACAGGATGGGCTAGGTCAACATTTCAAATAAAACTTGGAAGTACATTCATCCCCAAGGCCTCCAGAAGGTGCAGTCCTCACGACACTTTGAATTCAGCCTGTGAACTCAAAGCAGGAAACAAGTGATTCATACTGTGCTCAGACTTCTGACCAACACTGCTGTGAGAGGTAAATGTACTCTGTTGTAAATCACCAAGTTTATGGTATTCTGTCATAAAAAGGAAAAAAAAATTAAACTTGTCGCTAAAAGTCCAGGATAGCAGTTGACTTCCCGAGGCTGACTTCCTACACATCAAACGAGAAAAATAATGATCCGGATAAACACTACTGGAACATGTCCTCACAGTGAAGGACTTTTAGAAGCAGAACAGAAATGTGGAAGTGGAATGGACTTTAGAGGTAACCTAGCCCAATTAATTAATGATTGATGAAGAATGTATTTTTTTAAAAATTAGGTAGTAAATGATTAATGGTTTTGTCTCCTAAAAACCCTGGGCCAAGAGTGCTTTGACAGGCCAAGACCAAAGTCCTCATACGGACAGATACATTCTGTCTTTCAGAGCTTGGTAATGCTCTCCCTCAATTTATTTTCCATTCTAATCTTCCAATGCCATATTATCTTTTTGATTTTTATCTCATTTTCCGGTTCATTCTCTCTCTCTGAAAATAACTAGCTGAAGTTAAATGATTTGACAACTGAAATAGAGGAAAAACAAATACTCTGGCACTCTAGTGTATTGGTACATCTTGAGCCTGGTTATCCTAAGTTACACCTCTAGGGTATGGTCATTTCCGGGTTAAATGATGCAATTCATTTCTTGAATGTAAGTCTGGGCATGAAATGTTCCCAGAGAAAGTGTGAAAAACCTGAGAGAGCCAGTCTAAATCAATTTTCTATTCTAGCTTTTCATCTAAACCTGGCCAGGAAATTAAAAAAACAACAGACAAACGTGTCAAAGTGAAGGTAATTCAAAATTGAGGTAAAAACCTATGACAGATGATGGTAGGGGGAGATAAAAACAAGAACCTGTGTTGATGAAGTAAAGATAACATGGAAAAGGGGAGGTAATGTTCTCTTAGTGTGTCCTTATAGATCTAACACTGTTGCTTGGGAGAGCTTGTTATAGATTCTCCTGAATTCAACCTTCAATTCCTAAGAGTCTTATGTCCCTCTGGGACCACCACAGCATAACTCAGGAAATTGTAATTCAGTGGTGTAGCCTGGTTTCTTTCTTTATCAGTGGTCTGGTTGATGAGGGTTAGACTGTAGCCAAGAATCAACCCCTGTTGATTTACCAGGACTGTTGGCCCTATTCAAAAGTCAATGAAACAGACACTGAAACATTTTTCTATTGCAATCTGCTTGAGTGGTGTCTTTTGTCTGACATTTAGAAGAATGTCTGATGAAACATTCATCTTCACAACAAACTGTAAAGAGACTGTAACATATTTTCACTTTTCAATCCCACACACCATCATGTTTCCAGCTAAAGCTTTCATACTTCCAAATGAAAAAGAAAAGCTATAGGGAATTCTTAGGGTGACACTTTATAGAGAGTAATACGTGATGTGAATTTTGAAACTCAGAAGGCAGGTGCCTGAGAGGCAGGAAAGTGATTACTAGGATACCTATAACATCTGAAATAACTCCCATCCACACAAAACTCCAGTAGCTTCTTTCTGCCTGCCCTCACTTCCTACCAAGTCAACACATGGTCCATTTCTTGCTCTGGAAGATTAGAGTTCCCCATTATCTGAAGTAGAAAACTTGGTTATCCTTTGCCTCCCCACTTGTAACTAGTGCCTTCATTCTCTCTGGATTTTAGCTCTCTCTTTATGTCTGATCTACCCCCACTACCTCTTCTTTGCCCTAGGGAACAAGGTCTCTTCTTTCTTCACTTCTAGGACACCCTCAGATAAATCACAATCTACAAATTACCACTCGAAAGTCACCACCCCGTGAAGTCTGCTATCCATCCCTGAGACCCAACTAACTGTTCATTCTTCTGTGCCTCCACACTGAGTTCTTGACCCTTTGTATAAACTATGTCATAGCATTGAGGTCAACAGATAACAGATCTCCTTATGGGGAATCAATAGGTGCCAGGTGTTGGTATTCCTGTAAGGTTCTTCAGGGTATGCCACAGACCCACTCTGTCCAAGTCTCTCAGTTCCCCTGAGTAAAGTGCTTTGCAGTATGATGAGTGATGGAACGGACATCTTGCCTCTATGTGTGCTGGTGTGTTCATGTGTGCATATGTGTGTGAGTCTGAGTGTGTGTGTGTGTGTGTGTGTTGATGGGTATAAGGCAGTCAGAAGTGTTAGCAATTTCTCTCCTTATCTGAAGAATATCTAGATCTTCCTTTAGGTATAGTTTCTTGGAAAAGTTTCATCTTTTTTCCTGTGGGACGTGGAGAAGGGCTATGCTTATTTGCTGATCCCAGCTCAGAAGTTTTTCCTGATAATCCTTAAGGTGCCATACTTTGTTGAGGATCAAATTCCCGCATGCAAAAGCTATCTTAACTTTTAGAAAAGATTGACTTGGGTAAAGGGAACAAAGGATAATCTGGGGCTTAGAGGAAGAGCCTAGGGCTGAAGTTGGCCAGAACATTAGCCAAACATATTGTTTATAGGTGCAAGAGAATTTCACAAGGCAATAGAGGTGACAATTAGGTTAAAATTCTGACAAGGACCTCTCAAATGGTCATTAAGGTTGAGTAAAGGCTGTTCTCCTTTAGAAGCTGAAACACAGCTACCAAAGGTAAACCATCTTCTGTACCTCTCCATCCAAATCTCCTTTTTTTCTCCATTCATAGGCAAGATGAACTGAAATAATCAAGAGGAAAAGAAATCAGACACATAGGTGGTTTTCTGGTTCCCACTTACTGTCAGTATGGGACAGAAAGAGAATTGTCATTTTTGTTCTGTTAAAATTAACTTCTCATGAGAATTTTATTTTTTAAATGATAGCCAAGTTAGAAATAGAATAGTTTTCCTGGACTGAGGCTAGTGATGAATGAAGCAAAGAGGCCACTGGAAAGGACAGAATTTTAAGCACAACACTCAGACAATGGAAGGGGCCCTAAGAACCACCTCAGTCTATAGGTTCATTTCATAGATGATCTAAGTGAAGAAGAGGGAGATGAAGCAACATATGCAAGACCCGAGTAGGTGCCAATAGACAAGGAGTCAGATACAGATCATCTTCTCTCCTGCTTCAATGGGCTTTTTCAATCTCCACGTGGCCTTTGGCCTTTTGTTCTATCTTCAAAGAGCCTAAAAAGCTATACTTAACCTCAAACACACATGAACTGTGGGTTTATGTACATAGTGCATTTATGATTTGATAGTTTGTACCAACAAATCATGGCCAGTGAAGAGACACAACATTTTTTTTTCTGGGCTATAGTAGCAGGCATGTCATGTGACTAGAATCAAGAGGGACTAAGCTTCCCCAGTCATCCTGGAATAATCCAAACAACGAATTTTCTTGTAACCCACCCCTCAGGTCTGGACCAAGCTGAGACTAAATTAAGAAAAAATCCTTGTCAGAACCTTGCAAATCCCTTATTCTTATGCTGATAACCACAGTGATATTCTAAAACTAGCCACCTCCCGTTTCAAACTCTCTGGCACAAAGGATAAACTCATAGAAGAAAGATGTGTTCAGTCCATGTGGTCAGACCTGGCCCACCGCGATGTTTCCATTCTCATCTTCCACCACTACCCCGCATCTCCCATTTTCCTCTCTCCATGGAGAAATCTCTGACAGTTTCTGGTATTTCACACTCACTCCAGCCTCTGCTTCTAGTTCTCTTCCACTTTACCCATCTTTGCAACTCATTCCCTAAATTGCAATTCAAGGTCACTTTGGCAAATTTCTAATAATTCTACTAGGTGAACTCAGGTGTCCCTCTCATCTACTTCCAGATCAGCCTTGATAAATCTTCTTAAAGCACTGTAACATATTCATGAATCTTTCATCTCTCTCCCACAGTTCACTTTGATCCTCACTAACTCACTGATATTCTAGCACACTACACTCACCTTTTTTTTTTTCTTTTTGGGTCACACCTGGCTATGCTAAGGGGTTACTCCTGGCTCTGCACTCAGGAATTACTCCTGGTGGTGCTCAGGAGACCATATGGGATGCCCGGATCGAATCCAGGTTGGCTACCTGCTGTGCTATTGCTCCAGTCCACTATACTCACTTTTAAGTGAATTGCTGAAAATAAATTGCTGAAATAATGAATAGAGACTCCCTTGGCATCATTTGAAAGTAGGCATTTTAAGAAGAGACTATGTGCTTCCGTTGCAAGTTTATCTGAATGCATTCATTTTAATTTTAGTTTATTTTTTTGGTTAAGGGACTATGATTTGTAAAGTTATTCATAATAGAGTTTCAGGCACACGATGTTCCAATACCAATCCCGTCACTAGAGTCAAACTTCACTCCACCAGTGTCCCCAGGTCCCTCCCATCTCCTTCAGCCCGCCTCCTAGATAGGCACATTCGTAATTTTGGTTGTTGTTTGGATCTCTTGCTGCCAGTGCTGTTGATTCTGTGGTTTATATCTACACATATACCTCACTTTTGTACCACCAATGCGCCTGTGGGCCCCTGCCGCTGCCTTTTAATTAGACTCTGAGTGGTGTTTCCCATCATATCAGGCATGATGGCACAGTTTTAATCAGACAAGCTATGAGGGATACGAAGCATTAGAGCAAGTTAGCAAGGAGGGAGAGCGAAATGCATAAAAGGGGAAAGTCAGATTTCCCTTATCCCCCAAAGTGCTAAACATCTATACCACTTAGAAAACCTAACAGAAAACATAAAATAAATGTGTCACTATGGCATCACTTCTTTGGTGGAAACATAAAACATGAACCAGAATTTAAAATGTGAAAACTGTTTCCTGAGTACAAATTATCTGTTGACGTTCTCAAAAATGATGAACTTTCAAATGCCCACAAAACCAGTCTGGTTCAGAGAAAAAATGTGGAAAATCCATATTATCTGTAGGTGATCGGACAAGAAGGATGAGGCTTTCCTAATCAGTGTAGAAATTCCAGAGAAAAGCAGCAAAATCAAGGGAACAATGATGGAGAAGCCAGAAAGGAAGCACAAGAGACAGGAGAAAGTAATGCCTGGCTACAGTCATATTGGAGTTACATCGAAGCCTGCATCGTGTTAGATTTATAAATTACACCATTTAGATTTACATCTAAAATTGCAAAAGCAGGTAAAAAAAAACTCTCAGTATTAGCCTCTTTAACCAAAATTTAAGGAGAAGCAAATGCTCAACAGCCCAGCAGATATTCCTTAAATAGAGATTAAATGGCTTGTCTTGTCTTTCTGAAAATTTCCTTTGTTTTCTTTTTCACTCAGTCAAGCAGACTGCATTACCATGACAGTAAAATCTGGGAGGAGGGAGGGATTGAAGTAGATGCAGAGCAAGTTTCTTGGTGTGCTTCACATGTCATAACCTCTGTTTGCTGCTTTGTCATATATCCTTCACATAAGTCTATACACACACACATACACACACACACATATACAGGCACATTCACACAGACATACACATACATGCCTGGTAGCAGAAAAGGAAATTACATCACACAACCCAGTTCTTCAAGTAACAAACTCCTTGACTTCATACACACACAAACACACACATAGACACACACACACACACCTAGTAGAAGAGGAAATTTCATTACAGTACCCATTTCATCCAGTCACAAACTCCTTGACCACACACACCACTCACACACACATTGGTAGCAAAAGAGGAAATTATGTATGCAACTCCTTTCTTCAAGTCATAAAGTCTTTGACCTCACATACACATGTAGCAGAAGAGGAAATTCCATCACACAACCTTCACGATACAAACTGCTTGACTATACACACACACATACACACACATAAGTAGAAGAAGAGGAAATTATATATAATCCATTTTTATATAACCCATTTCTTCCAGTCACAAACTCCTTGTCTTCTGCCCCATTCTTCTTTGGGCTCCGTCAACTAAAGTGAAGGCCAAGCTAGGTCAGACTCTCATGAAAACCAGTTCACACTGGGCCAAGCAGATGAATTGAGATGGCCAAGTGTTAAACTATGACAAGGATTGAGAATTGCTGGTGGAAAGTCATATGGTTCTATGAATCTAAGCAATATTTTTTCTAAAAAGTGCAAGAACAAATGCTCACCAAGGGCAGACGTGTCCATCAGATGGGCTCAAGGGTATCTTGCTGAAGTATCCCAAGTGCCCAGGTTAGAGCACACACATATTATTTGTTGCGTCAAAGTAAACAAGGGATTCCAAAAACCTGTTAGAAATCCCAGAGTACTTCATTTAATTGTAAATGGTTAACCATAACGTTAGCAGTACAAAGTAGTGAACTAGAAAGCCACTGGTGCATCTTACACCTTAGTCTCGTCTTCCTATTCCAACACCCTCCTTCCTCTGATTTTTCTCATCCAACATCCTGTTTCTCCTACTACATATTTCAACAAATTTGTTTTAATATACTTAGTATATCATTGCTCCTTTTTTTTTGCTTTTTTTTTTGGGGGGGTCACACCCGGCAATTCTCAGGGGTTACTCCTGGCTCTGCACTCAGGAATTACTCCTAGCGGTTCTTGGGGACCATATGGGATGCTGGGGATCGAACCCAGGCCAGCATGGGCCAGCCAGCGTGCAAGGCAAATGCCCTACCCGCTGGATTATCTCTCCAGTCCATATCCTTGCTCCTTTAAGACAAAATGTTGCTAAGCTTTGTATCTTGAGGACTTGACAATTGCCTATAATGAGTGTGTAAATATTAAATTGAAAAATAAAAAGTCCTAACCAACTTCTTTCAGTCAGGTGAACAGGACGACACTGCACTCAGATAATGTGCTTTCTAGTTCTTCTTAATTGTCTAGTAACAGAGGAAAGGCGTTCTTTCACAAGTCAACTATATGGTGCAAACATTGAGTGGACTGATTACTGAGCAACAGGAGAAAAAAACTGCAACTCTATGCTATATTTCCTGTAGCTAATCATGTTGATTCCCATAATCCAGTGTGTGCTGAGTTGATGGATAGGCCAGGCTGTAACTAATCCTCTGTTTCACTAATAGGCCTATTCTCACTATCAACATGAGAAGACCATTCATGATTACAGTCAGAATGAGCCAGTACTTTTGTCGGCTAAAAAAACTCCCTCTGGGCACCAAAGCAATCATACGGTGGGTAGGACGCTTGCCTTGCACACAGCTGACCTGGGTTTGATCCCCGACGTCCCATAGGTTCCCTTAGCCACTAGGAGTGATCTCTGGATGCAGAGTCAGGATTAAGTCCTGAGCACTGCTGGGTATGACCCAAAGAAAAACTCAAAACAAACGACTCCTGCATGACTGGCTTTTCTCTCTTTGTATGGGATAAGTAATTCAGTAATATAGTAAACATACAAAGGCCTTGAATATCTGACTCCCTCATGGGGGAAACATTCATTTGAATATTTAGTTAAGGATGACTGGATTTGA
Source organism: Cryptotis parvus (assembly GCA_021461705.1). NCBI lineage: Eukaryota > Metazoa > Chordata > Mammalia > Eulipotyphla > Soricidae > Cryptotis > Cryptotis parvus. The sequence continues at coordinate 48,685 of JAJIBD010006505.1, read as the reverse complement.
GACTGGATTTGATGACTGGATTTGAGACTCACTGATTATAACCTGGCATTTAATTTACTTTGGAAATCACATATCGGATGACATAAACAGCCTGGCTGACAAGCATTTTCTAAAGCATATTTCCAGTCTTAAGCTCAGGAATTCATGAATACCTCATCATCTCATCTCATTTTCCTGCAGAGTATGCAATACTAACCAGAAAAGTGGAAGCTACCTAAACCTCTCATCTGCATCCTCAGCCCCATCTCATTTGTTAGTGTTAGTCTTTAGTATCTTTTCAATTCATACCCCCTCGTCCTCTCTTCTGATATCACGCAATGCTAGACGCTATTTTCACTGACTGCCTCAGATTTTCACCATTTCTATTATCACACAAAAATTATGTTTTTAAACACAATCATTATATTCTTCTGAATAAGCACTCAAAAGCTTCCATTTCGTGATTTAATTCCTCTTTGTCATATAACTTTCATGGTTCTGAAGATTAATTCCACAATCCCCAATGTGATCTAATATTTATAATAGACCTCTGATACTTATTCTATCCACTGTAATTAGTAATAGAAAGCCAGTAAAAGATAACAATCAACAGCAAATCTTGTGGTCACCTGCAGTCACATGACTCAGCTCTGACTAGCAGGAGGTGAGCAGAAGTAGTATGTGCACTCTTCTAGAAATGCCTGGATCTTCCACTTTCCTTTTTCTACTCCTGCTGCTCTGGATGTTAATAAACTAGGTCACAAAACATTCAGAAGAGGAATAACCTCACTCTAGAACTAATGAAAAGATTCTGATAATGAGAGGTAAAAAAGATTTAAGTAGCACTGGTTTTATAACCTGACAACTCTATCTTTCTGCTAATTTTTGAAAAGAAAAAAACTTTTTTTTACTAGGTTCACCTGAGAGTAGTGAAAAAAGTAATCTCACAAGACTCTGTGAAAGTACAAACTGATAATTTTCTTGCTACCTATAAAGACATATTTGAATATATGTTATGCTGCTATCATTTTTAATTAAGTTTAAGAGGTAGCTTTTTACATTTAAAAAGAATACAACATAAATAAATAAGACAATTTATTGATTGAAACTAGAAGTGTTTGGAACTTTGGAATTCATGAATAATTTTATTGAGGGGATTATTTTAAGGCCCACAAAAATATCTATTTTTAAAGAGTTTAAAACAATTTTTTAGACTGACAAGGAAGCAGGTGTTTAAAGTACTTATTTAAGGTATTTATAAGAAGACAAATGATAAAAAAAACTTGTTTATTATTATGGTTATACAAAGAGAACTGAGAAGTGAGGAAGTGAGCAAAAGGAACTAGCCCATAACTGGGTCAGATCTGCCCAAATTTTTTGCACCTGGTGGTCCAGAGCCTTAGCATATACTGAGAATAGTATTCTAAGATGGGGTTAATGGAATAAACATAACATTTTCTATTTCAAATAGAATTTTAATCCAAGGTGGTGAACTAGGGCTGAGGGACAGTACAATAGGTAGGGGTGATCTTGCCTTGGATGCCGCTGACCTGAGTTTGATGCCCAGCACCAGATAAGGTGTCCTGACCCTACCAGGAGTGATCCATGAGCACAGAGCAGGAGCAAGCCCTGAGCATAGCAGGCTGGGGCCCAAACTAAAAAATAAATAAGATGAGCTAAGTCAAGAGTAGCAGCATATAATATTGCCTTGTATAGTAACAACTTTCCCAAGAGTCAATTTGGATTTTTTTCTGATTAGAAATGCAGAATAATTGCTTGTCAACAAATTTGGAAATAATGGAATAGTGTAAGACAAATTCCATATTCCTTTATTTTTTGCTACTCTTCCATTTTATTCTAAAAGAAAGTTACAAACAAAGAGTTCTTGCTTCCATTTCTGTGCTTAACACAAGTGTCTCTTAAGTACCTGGTAACTAATGGATGCTTTTTCCAAGAAATTTATTTTTTAGCACTTTTTTGTTGATTCCAATGAAATCAACTTGGTTCAATTAATATTAACTGATTCAATTGAGAATGAAAATATAACAGGAATGGCAGAGTGACAGGAAATGCTTGAAAATCTATTTGTGTGATCCAGGCAGACTCCTTTAACTAGAAATTGTAAATACATGAAGAAGCCGCTTGAGAAAAATCAAAAGAATCCATGATGGACTTATGGAAGGGAGATCCATGAGACTGGGTGGGTGCAACCACAGACACTGGTGTCACTGTAATGATAATCTCTCTTCCTCCAGGGCTAAAGCATCACATGTTCTCCTTCACAACCGAAACAGCAACAATATGGCCAATATAATATGTAATAGATCCATTCATTAATATTCCATCACAATCCATACTACTGACATTTAGTTCAATGTTTTTAAAACTGTGAGGCAAAAACCTATTATTAGGGAAGGGAGTCAATTTAGTGGGTCAGCCCCAGCTTTGTTGGATTATATAAATGAATAGATTGGTACTATATACTCAGTGTTTGGACCCACCCCACCATGGCCAAGTTTATATACTAGAACCTCCTCCTAAATGTGGAGGCACTTAGAGGTGGAAACACTAGTGTTGGATTATAGTTCTAAGCATTTCAGGTTTAACATTGCATTGTCTTTACCCCTCCCTCAGGGAGCTTAGGCTAATTGAATTAGACCCATTCCAGTGTTCCTGGGGCACACCCTATCCATCCCACCAAGGAACATCCAATCCTCTGTGTTTAACTTCAACCTCTCTTTTGTGTCCTTCTCCTACCTGTTAGTCACAAATATCTCCTAATCAGACACAGTACTGTTTACAAAGTTCTGATGGCTTTGGATTTTGTGTGTGTAAATGAAATACTGTCTTCCTCTTTCCTTATGTCCATTGTATAGTTTCATGTTAGAGCAATGTCCCTTTTTGTATAGACACAGAAAGGAAGTTAATACTATGCTTTTGTAATATGAGTTATTTGACTCTGAAATATATATATATATTTTTCCTGGGCATTGGTCATATTTATGATATAAACCTCAGTTGCCCTTAGATTGACCTTAGTACCTTATACCCCCAAAGGTGTGTCCTGCCACAGGACTTGGATGGATCCAGGGCAAGCTGTTGAGTAAGCTACCTGGCATCGACAGGGGACAGACTAAGTGCCATAAGAAGTGTAATAAGTTAAGAGCACGGTCATGATACAAACTCTGACACTACTAACAAAGAAGTAGCTGAGTTACTTCTTTGTAACTCAAAGAAGTTACAAACAGTTCCTAACCAGGTTGGGGTTAGGAAAAACTAAACTGGCCTGAGGACTGTAGTCTGGACTATATGGTGAGATTTCCCTGGGAAATGCCACCCTTTACCATTAATTCAAAGGAACTATAGACAAAAGTCCATATATCTTACTGTGTTTGTACAAAGAAACTAGAAATATTGTTAAGAAGTAAATGTAATATGATTGTCTGATAGCTTTTCGAGGACCCAGTTTTGAAAAGACAACTTTCATATCCAAACCTAAATTATGAGTGAAATTAATTTATAAAAATTAACCCAGTATATGGTATATGTTGTATCACAGAAGTTAAAGATAGACGGAATAAAATTAAATGGAGAAGGGAAGGGAAGGGAGAAAAGAAGAGGGAAGCAAAGAAGTAGGCAAATTCCATACATGAAACTTTTAAATGCATGTGTGTGTATGGGTTCACTATGCAAATCCAATACTTTCAGAGGATAAAAATAAAAGAAAGTTTGTGATCTACTAATACAGACTTTCTGCTTTTCCAATAATGTAAGCAATGACCCAATAAGGTATCTCTTGCAGGGAACGATATTTGGCTAGTTTAACACTTATTTGCTTAATACTTGATGCTACTGAATAAGGGGGCTGAACATTTGTTCTAGTTTGATAGGTAACACTCAACTGCTTTCAAACTGAAGGTCACATCAGCAGATAACTTCAATTTCACTATCAGCAAAATTTTCTGACATCTTTGTCAGCAAAATTAAAAAACTTTTTAGACATCAGAAGTTTTGCACAATTGTCAACACAATTTTTCTTTTCATCATTGCTAATTTCTTGGGTGGGAGTAGCTTCCATTGTTTTAATTTACATTTAAGAATTATGTAAATTCACTAAATGCAAGGAAAGAAGGAAAGTCTAGATGCGCAGAGAGATGTGTAAATCTCTGTGACAGGAAGTTATAACAGAACTGTGCAGATGAAGTATATAATTACTTGAATAACTTTGGAAGTATCTTAGGATACCTTTAAAAACATCCATAATTAATGGCACTGTCCATAAACATATTTAAAGAATGTCACACTGTCACACCTGGAAATGTCTTCCTATTTAGTATTTTCATATGCATTACATTGCATAAGCCCTGCTATCAATGAAGCATGTACTATTTGTGTTAAAGTGTCCTTGGTGTTTCTGAAGATACACACACACACACACACACACACACACACAACAGGTTTACTCAGGAGATAGGGATACGATTAAAATATTTTCTTGAAGTACTTTTGCATAATATAACATTCCCTATAATTCTTGGTCCTGGTAAATAAAGAATATGTTTACTCCAAAAACAAAAAAAAAGAATTGTGTAAATTAAAATTAATTTACATTAACTATTTCCTATAAATACTTAATGTGAAATATTGACATATGTTCTCCCAATTTTGGTTGTGCTTCTTTGCTGTAATCATACCCTTTTTCTACTTTTCACACATATAGTTTCAAAATAACTTCATTATTCCATAAGGAATGAAGGTAGAGAAGAAAGGGAAAAGGGAATGGTGAATTATAATAAATTTATTTTGTTTTTTCTAGGCTGTTATCATGATACTCTTGGGCTTTTATTCTTCATTGATTTTTTGAGACCAGATGCCTGATGTTCTGTATTAACCTGAAAATAACTTTGAAACATAGCCAGTGCCATAAATATTGGTCAATATGGTACTGCAAGTTTATACTTTGAGCTTCTGCCTCTATGTTAAGTATAATAATGATAATTTAATTGTTTTTATTATTTTATTTCAATTAAGGTATAAGAAAGAGAGAATACTGAGAAACTGCAGCATACATCTGACAGGAATTATAATTTTATTTAATTGCAATTGGTGTTGAAAAATATATCATTAAATATAAAAGATGAAACAGCATATGATTTCGTTTATATATATGGAGTATATATATGTATATATAGAGAGAGAGATAGAGAGTATAAAGACACAAAGAAAAAGTAGACCAACTCCAACGAAAAAATATCAGTAAAACTGTGAACTGAAGAGACAAAGGGGAGTAGAAGGAACCTTAGGATAAAGGTAGAGGGACCTGGAAATTTTTGTTTTGAATATGGTGTAGCGGAACTGAAGTATGCAAAAATAATACCAATTCTTGGGATAAGAGAGGTAGTACGGAGGGTTGGGAGTTTGCCCTGTATGTGGCTAATCCTGGTTCAATCCTTGGCAATACAAATGGTGCCCTGAGACCACCAGGAGTTATCCCTGAGCACAAAACCAGAAATAATCTATGAACATCATAGGGTGTGGCCCCCAAACTAAAAACAACAAATAATAATGATAATATTGATTACATTGTATTCTATGATAGTTCAATAGGTTACTTGGGAAAAATATAGTCCTGCCTCTGTTCCTGAAATAAATAATAAAGTGCAAAAAAATATTACAAATAAAATATTTAAAATGAATATTTGAAATCAAATATTAAAATGAAGTGAGCTTTCAGATAAAAGTAAATGGTTATCACTGAGTAACATAAATAAACTATAAATACAAACAAATATCAGGACAAAGTTTTTACAGGTAATTAAAAATGAACTAGATTACATTATACAAAACTGACATGTTATATAAAACTGATATGGGCCAGTAGAAGATTTTTCTTCAGGGAACCAGAGCAACTGAACTGAACGTAGGGCCTTCCACACAGCCTTGCACACGGCCTTGCACAGGGCCAATCTGAGTTTAGTCCCTGTCACCCCTAAGATTCCCCAAGGCCTGATAGGGACTCGGGAAGTAAGGGTTCTGACTCATTGCTGGTGGCAGTGCAAATGGGTATGAGCACCTTAGAAAAATTTGACAAAACATAACAGATATATATCAAAATCTAACATATATATCTATTATATATCTATATTTTATTTATGTACTTATTATATAGTTTACAGATTTACAGATATTATATTTTATATAACATATACATATTAATATAATATTGTGTGTGTATATATATATATATGTGTATATATGTATGTGTGTGTGTAAGCCGATCTCTCCCCGTTCATCAGTAAATGCATGAGAGGGAGCTTAGTACTGAAAGTATACCACCTGCATGGCAGAGCCTGGCAAGCTACCTGTGTCATATTTGATATGCTAAAACCCAGTAACAATTATAGACCTCATTCCCATGACCTGAAGGAATGGTTTGAGGCTTTTCATATTCCTAGAGCGAGCAAATGCCTTTGGGCTACACTAGCACGTGACAGGAAGTATGGAGATGTTACTGGTGCCTGCTCAAGCAAATCGATGAACAATGGGAAGAAAAGTGATACAAATGATACAAGTGATTTAAAGCCTATGTTGAGATTGGAGATAAAGCCAGGAATAAGGGGCTCAGGTTCTGATAATATAGGATCTGGCTCAATAGTGACACCCCATGTCCTCTGTGTACACCCGAGCTATGTAGCCCAAGCATCAATGGGATGGACCCACTGGTCCTAAGCTTTGCAGGACCCCAGCAGTACCATGTGCTCAGTTCCAGCACTGAGCCATCAGACTGGTTGACTAAGTATTTCCAGTGTGTTCCCTTGGCCTTCTGTACATCATTTGGAAGAACCCCTAAAAGTCTGTCCTACAACACAGCAAGTTCACCACTAAACATTCTAGGAAAAAGTTTATCAAATGTGTCCTAAAGGAAATAGAAAGGATATTTATTTCAGAATTTCTTGTTCCAGAAGAACAATAAAATCAATTCAAATATCAATCACTATGGAAAAAGATAAGTTGTGATTTTCATAAATGGAGTAATATATATATATACCAATACAGTAATACAAAAAATATACATTTTGAAAACACAAGAGTTATACTCAGTAGGCCATGGTATGGGGGTGTCAAAGCTATTTCTGGTCTCGCTCTGCCCAGAGTAAGGGTCTCACCATGTGGTGCTAGCAACAGCAGTGTCAGGAGCCACTGGGACCACATGCACCAATTCTTGGGGTCATGAGGTACTAGGAATTGAGCTTAGTGCCTTTAATGTGCTAGACAAATGTTTTTCCACTTGAGCTATTAACCCCAGCCCTTCCTTCTCCCAATACAGAGGAAAATTTTTAATGAACTGGGGAAATATATCAATGAGGACAAATTCTGGAGAAAATCATAGAGACAGTCAAAGCAGTAATTGCCAAAACACTATCTTCAATACTCAAAGCAAAATACAGTACATTTTAAAATACACTCACAATGTTTAGTTCATGCACATGAATATTTATGATATGTGGTAAAATTTAAAAGTATGGCTTCATCTGGGGCAGAGAGCAGAGAGATCAGGAAAAGTAAAACCATGAACTTCAAATTTGTCTGTATAATCTGTTCCTTTCCAAATAAACAGCTATGAAGTTACATATGGAAAAAAAATGTTAATGTCTGAGGTACTCAATTAGGTGGGGCAGTGAACATACCATCCTTAGTATACTGAACTATAATCACACAAAGTGGAAGTAAACCAGAGCATGCCAAATCTCTATTTTCGTTTAGAATCAAATGTAAGAATCCCATAAAAATGTACACAGAAGGAAAAGGAGAGAAAGGTTCTGCCCACTACCATATGTGAGGCACCATCCTCTAGCAATGCTGGGAAGGGGTCAAATGGTTACTAAATGATTCCACCATTATTTTCCATACTTACCCTACCCATTGTCATGGCTCTGCAGTTGATGCTCAACAAACCTAGGGAAGGAACATTCTCAGTCCCAGTTTCAAGGTGAAAGGATATCTTTCTCATATGTTTTAGAGAAAAGTCATGTATGGACCTTCCAATAAGAAGACCAAATCCTTTGTGATACTACACCAGCTCTGAAAAGGTTTCCCAGGGGTCAGCAGAATCAGATTAAAGTGGAACAGAAGTTGTAGGTCACTGTAGCTTTCAAGGAGTGTAAGAATGGAAGACTTAAATATACCAACGCAATGGACGATGTTCTACCTCACTTTGGGGCAGAATGATTAACAAATGGTTCTTAATCTCTTGGAAATCACAAATAAGTCAACAAGACGAGGATGCTACCTTTTTGATTATAAATTTCAACAAATATTTAAGAAAGGACTGGTTCATTTTACTTAAGTAGACACTGAAATCTGTAGCCGTATCCAAAAAATATTTTATATATTATAATGTGAGTTATCAAAGAATAAACTAAGCCAGTTGAACTCCATACTTCTGTGGTATCATGTATCAGAATGCTACACTGACTATCTCAAAAGCTTGTGAGACAATCTGGAGAAGTCCATGATTAGTTTCCTACTTTCTGCCTCTAAGATTGAGTACTGGGAATGAAATCCAAGCCCTTGATGAGATTTCCTTAGAAACAAACCAGGACTTAAATGTATTTGTTCAGAGAAATAACAATGATTCCAAATGAATTTTCATTTAAAGTTTATTATATATAAAAAACTTTCTTTATACTTATTCTGCACATATGTTAATGCCTTTTACAAAGTTCACTCAAAGAGCTTATCAGAATAGCTTCAACTGCTTACTTAGAAACTTCCTATTCAGCTGTTCCTTCGATTAAAGTAAAAATCAAGACAATAGGTGATTTAGTGTGTGCAAACAATCTATCTCTAAATAAAACACAGCTGTGTCAAGCTGGCACACCTTACACATTAATAAAAAGATTCATCATATCGAAGAGAGAAATAAATAGAACAGTGGTTAGGACATTTGCCTTGTATGTGGCTGACCTAGGTTCAATCCCTGGCACCACATTTGGTTCCCTAAGCACTACTCTGAGCACAATGGCAGATGTAACTGCTGTGGATTGCCAAATGAGATCCAAAAACAAAACAAAAGGAAAAAAAGATTTGTCGTATTAACTAAAGTTAATAGCAATTTACATAGCTCCAATTGAGTTGCAGTTGTAGCTAGAAAAATTTAAGGTCCTGTGACTTTACTTTTTCCCCCCTGAAAATGTAAGATTTTTATTTTTTAAGTTTTAATGTGGTCCCTACTCTAAAGCAAAAAAAAAAAACCAAAGTAGACAACATATAAGAAAAGATGAACATAGCTGTCACTTTGAATTATATCCAATCATCTCACCATTTTAACTAATTGGCAATGTGAAAAATTTTGTTAGAAAAAAGTGGACATTTTCTTCCATGAAAATGACTACAGAGATAAATCACCCCATCCATTTATGAATATTACAAGGAAGTATAAGTTTTATAAGACTTAAATTTTGTTGGTTATCATTTCTAAAACTGAATAACTATGTGACAAGATTTATTCTTCCATTAGATTTCTAACTTAATTGTGCTGCAGGTTCTAAATAGTATTAAAAAAGAACAATATACTCTTCTCTTTACTGCTAATTCTACATTTAATTTGTTTCAGGTGAAGAAGAGGAGGTCAGTGTAAAAGTATCAGGGAAAGGGACTGAAGAGTCCTTCCATTGGTAGTCAACAATGTAATATTTATAAATTACATATTTCACCCCTCATAAAAGATCTTTATATTTCATAGATGGAAGAGATCATAAGAGCGAATACACATCAAAAACCCATCTTAGGCAAGTGGATATTTCTTGTATAGATCTACAACTTTCTTGTGGAGTTTCATTCTAGCAGGAACTAAGTGATCCATTCAAGAGGTAAGTAGTGTTTTATAAGTGATCATGGAATTTCACTTATATTTGGTATAGAAAAGCTGAGGTTGGAGCGATAGCACAACAGGTAGGGCATTTGCCTAGCTGTCGCCGACCCGGTTCGATCCCTGGCATTCCACATGGTACCCGAGCACCGCCAGGAGTAATTCCTGAGCAAAAGAGCCAGGAGTAACCCCTGAGTATTGCTGGGTGTGACCCCAAAAAAAGCTATTCTCAGGCATGCTATCAAAACATAAACTGGTCAGACATGTTCACCTTCAGAACTGATATACTATGTAGTTTCACAATGGGAAATGGACCAAAGCTGCCTTTATTATCCAATCTTATAAATTACAGATAATAATGAGAAGGCCAGGAATTTAACAACAAGGGAAATTGATACTGGTGCATAAATTTGAAAATATATCTTATAGTACTCATCAGCTGACTGTGACCTGAGCCATAATTAGATATGGCTCCTAATTGCACATTGGCATCGACAACTAAATCTTACAAAACAATGAAAATCCACTGAATTGTTCCACTAAATTTGCATTTCAAGCAAATACGACTTCCCTTAAAAAACCTGTGAAAGTCATTTCTTTGGAACTTAAGTTAGGTTGGATCTATTTCTTTCTAATTTTAGGGACTATCTCCACTTAGTCCTCATGAGTCTCCCTCTTTTCCAACGTATCAATCTCCTGGCATCAAAACTCTGACGAAATGCTCCTGTTCCGTATTCTGCCACAAATTTGAATTGTTTAGGAGCCCGAGTCCTTAGCTGTGAACCAAGGCCCTGTCAAAGAGGTACTTGTCTTCCTTTTGAGGTGTATATGCTGCAGTCAATTCAATTTGGTACTTGAGTAGGCCCCAACTTTTACAAGACATATTTAAAACTACCTGAAGTACATTTTTATTTTCCCATCTTCTGCACTTGTAACTCTTTAATTTTGTAAAAGATTTCAGATTCCAGGAAGACTTCCAGTTTATGACAGCTCTCTCTTCCTTCAGGAATGGTTTTCTCCATGACTAAATGATTTATTTCTCAGTCCTCTGAAGATGCACTGCATTCTTTGTCGCTCCCTCAGTTTCTCACAGACTATTAGGGATTGACACTGCAACATAAGCTTATTTTTTTTGACCAAGATACAAATTCCACTAATGGATCAAGAAATATATTTGGTGTAAAACTGACAACTGAATATTGAAAAGGACTCCTAATAAATGCAATCATGTAGTTGGCAAAAGAAAAGAAATTTTTTAAAAACCAGTCAGAAAAATAATATGGATATTGCTGAGAGCAAAACAGCTCTTTTGCTCTTCTGCTTCCAAGACTAGATATTGAGCTCCCATTTGACCCAGCATTACCACTGGGTCAAATGGGATCCAAGCTGGTCTTGACCATGTTTTTGTCAAGACCCGAAAACACACAGAAGAAATACTATCTACGCTTTGATGTTTATGACAGCACTATTTCACAATAGCCAGAATCTGGAAACAACCTGAATGTCCAAGAACAGAAGGCTGGCTAAAGAAACTACAGTACATCTACAAAATGGAATGCTATGCAACTGTCAGAAAAGATGAAGTCATAAAATTTACTTGCAAATGGATGAACATGGAGATTATCATGCTGAGTGAAATTAGTCAGAAGGTAAAGGACAGATATAGAATGACCGCATTCAATAGTGGGATATAAATATATATACTAGTGCTCTACTAATTGTGGGAAATGTTAATGCCACACTAGAACTGAACATTGAATGTACACAAAGGGATTTTACATGATAATCCCTAAATGTCTGTAGGGCAAACCACAATGTGTGTGTGTGTGTGTGAGAGAGAGAGAGAGAGAGAGAGAGAGAGAGAGAGAGAGATGAAAAGGAATAAAAGGAATAGTGCCTTAGTGCCTGCTATAGAGGCAGGCTGGGGGAGGGAATTTGGGGATATTTGTGGTGGGAATAGGGCACTGGTGGAAGGACAGGTGCTGGAAAGATGTATGACTGAAACCCAATCATGAACACCTTTTTAATTGTATATTGCTCAGTGGTATAATAAAAAAAAATTAAAAATAAAGTAAACTGTAAAAGAGAAAAACAAACAAGCAAACAAATGAGCCAGAACTTTTCAGCTGTCCTTCTCATTCCTCAGTACACCAGAAGAAATACATCTAAGACTTAAGAAGCAATACCTCATTACTGATTCTTCTATTAATTTTGCTTAATGTCTGGAACTGCACGGCAGAGCCTGGCAAGCTACCCGTGTTGTATTTGATATGCCAGATACCAGTAACAATTATAGACCTCATTCCGGAATGGGTTGAGGCTCTTTATGTTCTTGGAGCAAGCAGATGCCCTTGGGTTCTACTAGCATGAGACAGGACATATGGAGATGTTACTGGGGTCCGCTCGAGTAAATCGATGATGAACGGGAAGACAGTAATACAGTGATACAGTGAATGTCTGGAAAAGACTGGCCCCCCTGGGATGAACCCAGAGCCATGGCAGAGCCTGGCAAGCTACCCATGATGTATTCAATATGCCAAAAACAGTAACAATAATGGACCTCATTCCCAATGAATGGAGATGTTACTGGCACCCACTCAAGCAAGTAGATGAACAACAGGAAGACAAGTGACAACTGACAATGTCTGGAAAATCATAGACCCTAATGAAATGTTATTTTCTTCCTTCAGCAAATGAATCTTTGTTGAAGAGAATACAACCATCTCACCATAAGGTGTGTGATTTTGGGGTTTTCTACATTCCTTTCATAAAAGGGATAAATAACCTTATGAGTGAGAAAACAGGTGAGTCAGCAACCACAATGGCACCAGCACTGTCAGCAGGGAACAGTGATAATTAGGCACCAATCTCTCTTTAATCTTTTGAAGTAAAGAGAATGGGGGGGCAAAAGATGGGGGCAATTTAATTTGTTATCTCAAGATCAAATAGCATTTTTATGTTGATTGTTACAGAAAATATTGTTGCCAGAGTGAAGAAATCTGGCAAAATGATGGGAAGAACCATCTATTAAACTGAATTTATCTGTATTTATATTGTCAATTTTAAGCTTCAAATAGAAAATGTCTTCGATCAAGATATTTCAACAGACTGTTGAAAATGGAAAATATTTGTTTCATTTTTTTGGTAAGTACTAACATGCATAAATTTCTTACATAATGGATAAGAAAATTTTTTTGATATATTAATGTTTTTTCTTGTGTTGACAGTAACTTGGCAGTCAACTTGCACCACCCTATAAACACAAAGTGGCTCAATCAACCACTGGCCTTTTCCTACAGTTCTGGTAATCTTGTGTTCCCTTAATAGACTTGCGATAGGGATATTTTTCTATGGGCAATAAAAAAAATATGGAACAATGGAGTGTTTATTTTGGCTTTGTGTCTTTGAGTAAAAGTTCTATCTATGTCCCTCTTCAAAAAAATCCTACTTATAATAACTTCATAATATTCTCTAAAATCAAGTCCAGAATAATTATGGATTTAATCTTTCTTTTGGATCAAAATATTTTTTGGGGATGCCACTAAAACTTTTTTAAATTATTTTTAACTATCTGAAAGATTCCATTATATGCAAAAATGTTTCCATCCCAAGCTAATTTTAAAAATGGCACACATGCTCCATTTTGGTTCAATTAGAACTATAGAGATACATTTTATTTATCTAGATCTCTCAAGTAATCAAAGAGTAGTCAACTTTTCTCTTCCCTGTTAAAAGGTTTACTCAGTAAAAAAACAAAAATGTTTAGACAAAATTAGACTAGAAGAAATATGAGAAAGTGTTCCAAAAATGTCATTAGTGATCTATTTCTTAACTAGAAAAGCTTTTTGACAGATGAAAATCATTAGCACGGAAAATCTATAAATTATTTACCAGCTCCATGACAAATCTTGGAGACACTCAAAGATGCTGAATCATCCCAGATCCACAGCTCCTGGAGTATGCAGCCACATATACAGCTACAATTTCACAGTACTGACAAGCAGTAAAAACACAGCAAATTAGATGGGAAAGTTATGTAGAACCCCACTAAACTCAATGAGAAAATACAAAACCAGAAAGCTCAACTACAACCTAATAGCTGAGTAAATCCTCAATGACTTTAGTAACAACATTGAGAGTGATATATGTTGTAATAATCAACATAAAGTAAATTATCTTGCATATGCCAGGGGGCAGGTTTGGGGGGTGGGTGGGATATTTAAACATTGGTGGAGGGAAGGTAACACTGGTGGTAGAATTGCTATTCAATTAGAACATTATTCAATTGAAACACTAAATACCTGAAACAAATTTATTTTGAACAAGTTTGCAAATCACAACATTTAAATAAAGTTTTAGACATAAAAATGTGCTGGAAAAGTTTCAGATAAGATCTACAGCATAAACACTTTAGAGACCTGAAGCAATCTCCTGGATTAATTAACTTGGAAGTCAGTAAACCTCCCCAAAGGTCTACATTAGAAATATGGGTTAAATTTCAAACGTTACTGATGTGACTATAGCTCAACATTAGACAAAAAAAAATTCATGCATTAGAGATTCTGTTCTTTAAAATAAGTTTATTTTTGGCATAGGTAACATGGTACAGACACCATTGTTAAAAGTTAAGGGTATGCAACTTCCTAGTTCCCACTATTAGATACATAAGTAAGGAGTGTGACAGGGCCACAGCAGCGACGCTCAAGAACATGTAATGTTCTTGCAAGTGGTTTTCTTCTGTTGGAGAATAATCGGACTCAACTGTTTCTGTCAGCACCATACCATTCAAACATCTGGTTCCTCATTCACGAAGCTTATTTGAGAACCCATTATAAACACTTTTCAGTGCACTAAAAATCAGAACCAAAGGTGTCCTATTTGATGGAACAGACATTGACATATGATAAAACAGAAATAAAAAAGTAAACAATAATTTAAAAAAAAGAAATCAATAAGTGGGAGAAATGCTACGAAGTGAGCACAGCCTGGTGACACAGTGATGGAGATGAAGGTAGTGCCTGACCCTGTCCCTGGGACACTTAAGACATTCCAGTTGAGCCAAGACTGAATAACAAGTGGGGCCTGTCAAGCCAAAGCCTTATGGTATATAATCCTAACAAAGAGATATCTCACTTGGAGGATTGGGGATCAGAATGAAAGTTAGGTCAAGTCAGTGACTGATGCTTCGTGCACCATTTTTACTCAAATTAATTAATCACTTATGGTTGCACACACATCACTGTAACATGGTCTTCAAATATGGGAAAAACAAGAAACTCTAGAGAAAAAAACAAAAGCACCATGAGGCTCGAAGGTCTATACACAATAATGATGCTCACAGTCTTAAGTTCAAGAGTTTGAGCTTCATATCAGTTTAATCTCGAGTACTCATGGATTAGACCAATTTCTCACAGTGGAGGGCACAGAAAGTACACAGCTAGTGTTGAAGGAGACAGGATATGGTGTTGAGAAGAATTGCAACAAACTCTTGACTATTTTGGGAACTCTGACCAGAAACACAATACTCTAAAGTTTTTTCTGTTTTGTTTTTCTGTAAAATAGATCACAAATTGTTTTGAGGTAGAGTGACCCCTGTTTGATTCTTTCTTAAATTTCACCTTGTATAATAGTTATTCCAGGATCTATCTTAGCACTATTAACCCATAGTGTCTTCCTGCAATAGACTGTGTCTGTTTTCTCTTCAGTATTTATCACAGAAGATATTCATAATAAATTCCCAGAGGCTGACTTTAGCTTTATTAGCACAATATTCCAATGAGAGAATAATAATGCTGCCCAGATAAAATAATTATTTTGTTTGAAGTACAGGTACTATATACTCATGAACTTCTGTGTTACCTGCCAAATATAAGATAGAATCACAGCAATGTCTGGCATAAAGTAGACACTCAATGACACTGTTGAACACATACATGCATATCTGAATGGGCAAGTACCAATAAGAATATTGTACTCAGGGTCATTTAATTCAGTCATCAGTAAGTTCCTACTATATGTTCAGCACTGAGTTAAATGCTTCAGAGACAAAGGTGAGTAAAGCAGCCCAACCTTAATGGAATAATCAGTCTAGAGGGGAACAGACAGAATCAGATAGAACTGAAGTTATCACTTGTAGTTATAAGTGCCATGAGAATCAGAGAAGGTGTTTTTGAAAGTCATCTGAAAAGCCTGAACAGCTTAATTCAGAATACAGGCAAGAGGCCAACACCAGGACATTTTCGGGAAGCAGATTTATACGGAGCAAAGAATAGATGGTAACTGATTATGAGTGAAGTTGCGTCTTTGTAATTAAAGATGGATTGCTAAGAAAATACATGGTATCTTCCTCCTTGCTATCTTTAAATCTAGAATAGAGTTTATCTTATTTTATTTATTTTTTCCCTGCCCCCTTTTTTAAATGTAAGGCCTGATTGTGTGTGGTCTGGCTCAAAGGCAGAAGGATGAACTTAGCAACATAAATTTATATTCTGTAAGAATTCTTTACCATACGATGATTATTTTACTAAACATTTCCAATGTGGCATACAGCTACTTTTATGTGGTATACCAATGAATACTGAAATTTACTTTGTGAGCTGAAAAACAATACATTGCCCTTATTCTCTCATCATTCAGGAAAAAGAAAACCCTGCTAAGCGAAATTTTGGTCACACTTTCCAAACTGCTTTGAATTGTGGACAAGCATGGAAAAATTCAAGCCCAAAGGAGAAATTTCCAAAAATTTAGAGGCAAGTGAAAACAGGGGGTTATAACAGTTCAGTATCTGCTGCCAAAAACAAAGTATATATGATATTATTTATTGCTGAAAGCTTCTCAGAGAGACAGCATCTGGTTTCAGTGAGGTCTTGCTTTCATCCCATCTAACAGCTGGACCAAACACGACAATACAAAGAGATGAAGCAATTTGCCAAGGTGACACAGAGAGTTAGTGCATCTTTCCAGATTAGACCACATGCGTCTCTGACTCCTTCTGTGCCAAAAAAAGTCACATGATTGACAAACAGTTCAACTCCTTGTTGAAGGAGTTCTACTGTCTTACTGACTCCTAGTAGAGTTTTCGGTAAAAAATTTCTATTTGTGTTTAGAGTTTCAGGGTTCCAAAGAATCATTCTTTCTCTCTTTTCTGCAGTGGGCAGATCAAATGTCAACTTAGTTCACAGTGAACAGCCAAAATTCACTGCCTCCCTCAACCAAAATTTATTCATCTAGCTTGAGTATGTTAATGGCAGGGAAAGTCAGGAAAGATGATACAATATTCCACTCACACTGGGAGGAAGATGCAATTCCAAGGCTAGCTAACTCTGAGCAGAAAAGCTGGGCTCCCTGCTTCAGTCATTCCAAGTGTGCTCTGTGAGGCAGGGAAAAGTTGATGAAGATGTGGTTAATCTGCCAAGAGAAAGCTCCATAAATTTTTACTTCTCTTTGAGCGTTTTTCTCCACCAATGCTAATTCTTACAGTGCCCTGGATAGAGAGCATATTTCTTTATTCCTTTTGCACATGTCCTCAATACTACCGAGAAAGTTTCCTAAGCACATGCTTCCCTCAGATATCAAAAAGATTCTGTTGTTTGAATTGAGTTGCAATGGTGAAAAAGGAATAATCACAAACTTACCACAAATGTACTTAATAAAATAAAAGTTTCACTGTTAATATAATAGTCTCCAATATTTACAAATCAACCATGAATCTCTCTTGCAACCATACTTTTCCACGTCTAAAATTGTAAAGGGAACTGAGAGAATTAAATCAGTTCTGTGAATAGGTTGTAATTTTTTTAAATAGCCAAAAGAATACTAAGAAGTGAATAAGCCCTCATTTGATCCTTAGAATTTGCAGTGGTGCAGGATTCAGTACTAAGAAAAACATGCAAGCTTTTGAAGCACAATGTTGCAGAAAATGATATTTTAATAACAAATTCTATGTCAAATTATGAGAGGATTATAACCTCATTTTATTTTAAGTCTGACTGAACAATACCACCAAGAAGCATGTAAATTTTAATACAATATGATTTGGTAAATTTTAATACAATATGATTTTTTATTAAACATTTTATTATACCATCGTGACATATACAATTACAACGTTGTTCATGTTTGGAGGTTTCGGTCACATAGTGTTCCAGCACCCGCCCTCCACCAGTGCCCATTTCCCACCACCAATTCCCTCCCCCTCCCATAGCCTGCCTAAATGCAGGTTCTTTATCTCTTTTCTTTCTCCCTCTCTCTCCCTTCCTTCTCCTACACATTGTGGGTTGCACTACATACACTTTGAAGCCATCATGTGCACTTTTTGGCCTGTATTTAATGCTCAGTTCTATGTTGGTATCAGCCCTTTCGACATTTATTCATACATGTTCCCTTCTCTGTCTTACCTAACCTCTGACTACCTCATGTTTGCGGTAATTTCAACTTTTGGTAAGAACAACTGATATATTTATGTCATGCAAATAAATGCAGTCATTCTATGTCTCTCTCTTTCCTTCTGACTAATTTCACTCAACATGATCCTTTCCATGTCCATCCATTTATAAGCAAATTTCATAACTTCATTTTTCCTTACAGCTGCATAGTATTCCATTGTGTAGATGTACCACGGTTTCTTTATCCAGTCATCAGTTCTGGGGCAAACTGGTTGTTTCCAGGTTCTGGCTATTGTGAGTAGTGCTGCTATGAAAAGTGCGGATTGTGTTTCTGCTGTGCGTTTTGGCTTCCCAGGGTATATTCCCAGGAGTGGTATGGCTGGGTCAAAAGGGAGCTCAATTTCTAGTCTTTGGAGGAATGTCCATATTGTTTTCCAGAAAGGTTGTACAAGTCGACATTCCCACCAACAATGTATGAGAGTCCCCTTTTCCCCACATTCATGCCAGCACTTGTTGCTTTTACCCTTTTGAATATGGGCCAGACACTGTGGTGTGAGGTGATATCTCATTGTTGTTTTGATTTGCATCTCTCTGATAATTAGTGATGATGAGCATTTTTTCATATGCATTTGGCCA
The DNA here is from genome assembly GCA_021461705.1 of Cryptotis parvus. Taxonomy (NCBI): domain Eukaryota; kingdom Metazoa; phylum Chordata; class Mammalia; order Eulipotyphla; family Soricidae; genus Cryptotis; species Cryptotis parvus. Next base: position 29,815 of record JAJIBD010006505.1, on the reverse strand, counting down.
TTTGAATTTCTTTCTTGTCAAAGTTTCTGTTCATCTCTTCTCCCCATTTTTATGGTGTTGGTAGTTTTCTTCTTATATAGCAGTACCAGTGCCTGATATATCCTGGATATTAACCCCTTATCAGATGGGTATTGGGTGAATATTCTTTCCCATTCTGTGAACTGCCTTTGTATCTTAGGCACTGTTTCTTTTGAGGTGCAGAAGCTCTTTAATTTCATGTAGTCCCATATGTTTATCTTTTCTTCCACTTGCTTTGTTAATGATGTTTCACCTTTGAAGATGTCTTTAGCTTCAATGTTGTGGAGAGTTTTTCCTGTATTTTCTTCAACATACTTTATGGATTCAGGTCTGATATTGAGATCTTTAATTCATTTTGATCTTACTTTTGTACAAGGTGTTAGACACAGGTCCAAATTCATTTTTTTTACATGTCGCTGCCCAGTTTTCCCAGCACCACTTGTTGAAGAGGCTTTCCTTACTCCAGTCTGGACTCTTTGCACCTTTATCAAAGATTAACTGATCATGACTATGAGGGTGGGTGTCAGGATACTCAACTCTATTCCATAGGACCACAGGTCTGTTTTTATTCCAGTACCACGCTGTTTTAATTACTGCTGCTTTGTAGTACAGTTTGAAGTTGGGAAAGGTGATGCCTCCCATCTTCTTTTTCCCGAGGATTGCTTTAGCCATCCGTGGGGGTTTATTATTTCATACAAATTTCAGGAGTGTTTGGTCAATTTCTTTAAAGAATGTTATGGGTATCCTTATAGGAACTGCATTGAATATGTACAAAGCTCTAGGGAGTATTACCATCTTGACAATGTTAATTCTCCCCCATCCAGGAGCAGGGAATGTGTTTCCATTTCCTTGTGTCCTCTTTTATTTCTTGAAGCAGTGTCTTGTAGTTCTCTTTGTATAGGTCCTTTACACACTTGGTTAAGCTGATTCCTAGGTATTTGATTTTCTGTGGTACAATTGTGAATGGAATCGATTTCTTAATATCCCTTTCTTCTCTTTCGTTATTTGTATATAGGAAAGCCACAGACTTTTGGGTATTGATTTTGTACCCTGCCACTCTACTATACATATCTATTGTTTCTAAGAGTTTTTGGGTTGAGGGTTTAGGGTTCTCTAAGTATAATATGTCATCTGCAAATAATGATAGCTTGATTTCTTCCTCACCTATCTGGATGCCCTTAATGTCCTTTTCTTCTCTGATTGCTATGGCGAGTACTTCCAGTACTATATTTAATAAAAGAGGTGAGAGAGGGCAACCTTGTGGAGTTCCTGATCTTAAGGGGAAGGCTTTCAATTTTTCCCCATTGAGAATGATACTCTCTGTGGGCTTTTGATAGATGGCTTTGACTATCTTGAGGAAGCTTCCTTCAATTCCCATTTTCTGGAGGGTTTTAATCATGAATGGGTACTGGATCTTGTCAAATGCTTTCTCTGCGTCTACTGATAGGATCATATGGTTTTTATTTTTTCTCTTATTTATATGATGTAATACAATATGATTTGGAAAATTTTCACTGAAAAGTTGCTGCAGATGTCAAAACAATATTTCACTTAGTTTCATTTGCAAAATGATTTTATCTTATAATTTCAATACAAAAAAATATGTCACGACCATAAAGAAGTTATGATGTTGCATTACTTGTGATATAAGGATGTAGATTTTGGTTTCCAGATGTATACTGTTTTCCTATGACTTAATTAAGTCAAGGGATAGTCTACTAACTTAAATACTATAGTCATTCATTCAGTAATTACTGAGTTCCTACTATGAGCTGGTTATTGATTAAGCTCCAAAGTTTATACTGTGAACAACAGAGGCATATATCTGCCTCCTAGTTGGGTCTTATTTCAAAAGCCAGGGTACTTTGTAAGGAGGGCTTGCTTGGTGCCAGTGGTGAGCAGGTGTGGGCTAAGGCGTGAAACTGGGCACTGCTCTAACATTTAAGCCACATCCTAGTCCTTCAAAATTAATTTGCTTTGATAAGGCTTAGTTCACATTTCACAAAAGGAAACCTCCACAAGGAAAACCCTTCCCCCTCAATTAGTCCATGGATACGAAATTCGTGGTTATTGTTGTTCTTGGAGCAAAGCCCTATGTATAATCACTGGTTCTCTTTTGCTCCAAGAAGATGAAATTTTACATAAGAAACATCTAATGAGTTTACTGGTAGTTCAGTAGCTACGTGTGACAAAAGCCAGGGCAAGACACCCAGAAAAGACACCCCCAAATCTCAAACTTGGAGCGGGAGAAGTAGCTCAGTGGCTTGGAGCATAATCATTGTATGCAGGCGGCCTGGATTTAGGTTCTGGCCCCAGAAGTTTCCCTGCATTAGTTAGGAGTGACCCCCTCCCACCCCAACCCCCACACACACACACACACACACACACACACACACACACACACACACACACACACAAGCACAGAGCTGGAAGTAGCACCTAAGTAATGCCAGATGTGATCCAAAAAAAATAAAAGTAAACAATACAAAACAAATATCAAACAATCCTTTTTTTCAAATAAAAAACTGATACCCACTAGTAAATAATTACACATTCTGGCAATCAAATGTAAACACTAAAGTTTCAAAGTTTGTCCCAACCACCTGTATAGAAAATTCACTGCCTGTGCCAAATGGGACCAATCATACTTCAGAAGACACCAGACAGTTGGTGAGAGCCTAAGGCACAGGTCTAAACATCTGGATTCATTGTTTCCATTTTTCACTGATGAAACTCAAGGTTTGTCAAAGCCACAGTAAGCAAGTCCATCTATCTCATTTGTTGGAAATTAGAATCAGTTATTTTGTATTTGAGACTCTTCTGCTTTCCTTCTTTAGCTCTCTCTCACTTCCCTCCACCTCTCACCTTCAGCGGCCTTGTTTTCTTTCATTTTTTCCCCTCTTTTCCCTACAGAGTAAAATACAGTTTGAAGTGTTTTCTATGTGTTTCCTCATTTCACAATTCTGTGAAAAAGCTCTTAATCATCTTGTATTTCAAAAGAGGAGACTGAAGCCCAAGATTGTAGATGTTGGGCTTCAGTCTCCTCATCTACAATCAGGATCCCATCTGACTCTAGTGTCCTTGCCACTGTGCAGTACTCTCTCTTAGGCGATTTTGGCTTTAGAGTTTATAATAAAGATGGGTTGTTAGACATTAAATGGAAAAGTAGCATTGATATGTAAGAAATTAATCTCCAAGATGAAGGAAAAGTCGGGGGTTAAGACACTTACCTTGCACAACATTAACTCTGGTTTGATCTTTGGCACTGAATAAGGTCACTAAAGCACTGCCAGGAGTGATTCTTGAGCACAAAATCATGAGTTAAGCCCTTTGAACCAGGAAGTAGAACTGTCAACAAACTAACAAACAAATAAAAATAATTAAGCTTAACTTCAGCTATTCTTGAGAAAAGTCAGCAGACAATTCTCACTTGCCTAAAATGCTTTAAAGATAGTAACTGTGATGGGAATCACTTGGAAATCCATGAATGGCTTTTCATGTTCACTGAGTCACTTTCAGCCTTTGCCTCCTCCCATGGGTGCATACAATGACAAAAGCCTGGAGCAAAAACTCGATAGATGAAGAAACAGAAAGTAAACAAAACAACACAAATAAACTCCATGATGTCCAACTACTTTCTATTCCCACTCCAAAAGAAAGTTTCTACTAATATTTCTAAAGTTTCTACTAATATTTCCAAATATTATTTAGAAATAATATTTCCAAATATTATTTAAAGTTTCTACTAATATTTCTTATTGCTACTCATTTCACGAATCAAGAAGTTTTAATTCAGTTCTTAGAATTAAACCAAAAACCCTGATGGAGAAAAAAGTTAAAATATTAGCTTCTACAAGATCAATACACCTAGTGTATGATATTACAGACTATGATAAAACTGAAGAAATGGAAAGATTGTTACTGCTCTCCAATTCCCCATGTCTTTTCAACTCTACTGTGTTCTTACAGACCACCCACTAAATTTTCGTCAGCTAAATAACAGCCACAGGTTAGTGACGTGCACAGTTCTTGGCTTACTCTTTTATATGCATCCAGTGTTAATGCAAGACTGAATTCCAGCACGCTACAGGCCAAATCCAACAGAATAGATCTGGGATCTTAATTAAGTCTTACTGCCACCTCCATCAAATTACAAGTGAGACCTCAGCCTGTGCCACGTCACTCTTTGCTCTAAACAGTTCCCCTCTGACACGCCGAAGCCAACACTATGAGATAGAACAGAGCATAATTACACCATCTGTCCAACAGAAAAAGGAGGGTGTAATATTTTTTTTATAAAAAGTGAAGGAAAGCAAAAATCTTCTCAAGTTGATTCCTTTCAGATACTGGCCATATTTAACAATAGGAAGAGAGTATACCAGAAAATGAAGAAGAAAAAGCATGATAACAGTTGTAAACAGCGGCTATCAGGATGAAAGAAAGCCTGATCTCTACCAAAATAAACTTCAAGGCAAGGAAAACTGTTTTCACCAGAGGAAAGGTGCTTTCTGAATGTGTAGTTTCCATGAGAGTGGCTCTTTGATTTTTTTTTTTTAGAAATGACAGGCTCTGAAGTCTCCATGGAACTCGACAAGACCTGGTAAAGAAGCAGCCCCTTGGGCTGATAGGGCAAATACCCATCCAGGGCTGCAGTGTGTAAAGCAGCAAATGCCGTTACATTACATTATGTTTCTGTACTTATGGACTAAATACCCTCTTGCCATCAAAGTCTGTGCTCTTGAGAAAGGGAAACTTTTTTTTTTTTGATTTTTTGGGTCACACCCGGCAATGCTCAGGGGTTTCTCCTGGCTCTGCACACAGGAATTACTCCTGGCGGTGCTCGGGGACCATATGGGATGCTGGGGATCGAATCCAGGCCGGCACAGGCCGGCTGCGTGTAAGGCAAATGCCCTACCCGCTGGGCTATCACTCTGGCCCACGGGAAACTTTTATAAACTATTAGCTTAACACATGGCTTTTCCCATCACTTGCCTCTGTGGCTCTTCTTCATCTTAGTTGCTACAAACTCCCAGTGAAATGGAGGGCACTACTGTTAATTAAGAGTCTGAATGTGCTTGAGGTAGTGGAGACTAAACATAAGTTTTCCTCAAAAAAGAAAACCAAAAACATTCTCCAACAGCCGTGTGTTCAAGCACCAAAGAAAGAAGCGTTGAGTGTTCACAGTTTGCAGGGTGAGACCACCATAAGTAGGGAGGTGAAGCAGAATCGATGGCCGCTATCTATGACATACCTGAGTAAGAGTATGTGTCAAAGCTCTGAACGATGCAGTAAGTCAATTAGTGCCTGCTAAAGGAGCAGGCTTGGTGGGGTGTGGGAAACTGGCAGCTGTGGTAAGGGCACATTGGTGGTGGGAATGGTGTTGGAATATTGAATACCTGAAACAACTGTATGATGCACAGCTTTGTAAATCATGGTGTTTAAATCACTTGTCACTTGTCTTCCCCTTGTTCATTGATTTGCTCGAGCAGGCACCAGTAATGTCTCCATTCGTTGTGAATGAGGTCCATTATTATTACTGTTTAAATAAAAGGTTAAAAAAAGCTTTGAACTGATGCCAAAAAATGTTCATGCAGCTGATGGTCTGACTTGTATTAATTCATAGCTTATGAAGCATGTGGCCAGTGAGGAACTTGCTGGTTAAGGGGCAAGGCTCTTAAAGCATTAGAGGGTTTAGAGATAGAATGATTTTTATTGTTGAGAAAATGAAGATGTATATTTTTCTATAAATGCCAGGCATGCATCTAAATACTGAAGGCAGTGTTTGATCTCTTGAAGTTGACATGGGCTTAAAGTTGACAGTCTCAGAAGCCAGACAGGGGAAGGTGAGAAATGGGGAGACTAGACCTGTCAAATAACTTCAAACCTTTGTTAATTCGCTGGCTGGACCAAGCCGAGACTCTTTATGGCTTACCTGCCTCCTCAGCCTGCTCTACTGCATTCCCTCTCCCATATGGAATAATTCACTATACCTGTGCCTGTGCCTGAACTAGAAACCTACCCATTTTGTGCCTTTCAGCATGTTGATTCCTGTATACCCTAGAAGTCCCTTTCCCCCATTTTCATCTCCACCCTCACACAGCCTCATCCAGAACCATGGGAGAAACTCAGTCTCTGCCTGCACTGTACCGTATCGGCACACACCTGCACCATGGCCATCACTGTGGAGCTCTGGCTCACTCTAAACTTTGGACATACTCCAAGTAAGGGAGTGGGTGTCTGATTTTGATTCCCATCAAAATTTTATCATCTAGCTTCTTACAAGCAGCTAGAACACAGGATTATTTGATGAGAAGACTATGGGCTTAATATTTCAGTGTTAGCATGAGTTGACATTCCTAGAATGGGAACTAGTACGCCTTGTGATGGTAAAGGAGTACGAACAATATAAAACTTCTATCACAGTCTTTTATAGGCTATCCCCTTTGAATCAATTCCTGAAATGTTAAGATGTCAACATTCCTGGGGATGGTATGGTAGGTACCAAAGAGTAAGCGAATCATATGCATTTCAAGGAAAATATGAAATCAGGCTGAATAAAAGTCATCATTTCCTATCACATACACATAGAAATACAAGAAAAAATCAGAAAAGGAATAAAATAGTCTAGCCTATTTTATTCCTTCCTAGGCAGAAGGAAATTCAGAGGAATTGTGAAGGAGTTTGAAGTTCAATCATTAATACTTGCACATTGCTAGATCATGTTCCAGGTATCAAAGATGTAGCATAGAACAAAAACAGCAAAGAAAACAATGAGCAGCAACAAAAACATCACAACTGTTGTCTTGGCTCCTTTGCAAGCCCAGGAATATATGGATCAGGCAATTAATGAATAATCTGTATCAGATGGTGATAAGCACTGTGGAGAAAAAATAAACAATCGTGTGTAGGAAAGACTGTCTGGAGAGGAGTGAGGGTGTTGTACTTTTAAATGTCTGAATAAAGACTTGGAAGAGATGAAGAGGACTCTGGAGGAGAGTATGCCAGGTGGGAAAAGACAAGTGCAAAAGGCTGAAGGTAAGTTTCTCCTTGACTCATCTGAGACATAGTCAAGATGACAGTGAGTGAGACTGACTGGCTGCTCTGTTTCAACATCTGTTCCCTTAAGAGCCATTAGCTCATGGTGTTAAATAGTAGGATAAAGTGTTAGTATAACACAGAGTCAAGACTTGTCTTTTCAGCACAAGAAATTGGAATAGGAGTAAGGAAATTCAAACTTTAAAGGGGAACTAGGAGACCCCCAACTTAGCTGTGGCACAAGATTCAGTAGTTTTCTCTATTTCAGAGGATTAAACTGTGCAACTCACCAGAACAGTCCTCCCAGAAAGGTGCTCCCTCCCTGCCACATAGCTTTCAGCTCAGGACAGTTGCGATTCCTCTATGATCGCTCTAGGTTCAGCTTAGTGGGGGTCCGTGTCCAGTCCACTAAGCTGGAATTATAGAGAGCCACATCCCAAAGGTGTTGAAATAGGGAAGACACTGGAAATTTTTGACTGGTGGCATTCAATGACACAGTCTGCAGAAAACCAACCGCTGGGTTAGGTGATGGACAGGACTAACTAACCCCAAAAGAGAGAGCAGATTGGAGAAAGGCCATTGCAATAATCTTGGTGAGAGAGGGCATTATCCTGAACCAGAAAGGTAACAGTAGTTATGCTATGAGAAATGGTAGGACTGGCTGACTGTCTTGGAGAAATGAAAGAAAAAAACTGTCCATGGGTTATATACATGTATATGTAACTAAAGATACGTACATATCACCAACTAAGATAGTGATGACTGAAGACTGATTCAATAAAAGGGATCCAAGTAAAAAATATATCTTGATGCTTATAAGGCACTCAAGTATGTACTTGATCAAAACAGTTAAATAGATATGACCAGAGCTTAGGAGATTAATTTAGAAGTTTATAGCACAGAGATATAATTTAACATTACAAAGGTAAAAATGCAGGTAATTATCCATAAAATATTGATTGGCTACTAGCACCTAGAACACATGCATTAATATCTTTTAAAAAAGCTTAACACAAAAGCTTGGAATTGGTATAGGAGTAGGGATAGGGTCTAAGAAGGCAAAAGGGCACAAAAAATGGAAGTCTGGTTTCTAGGTACTTCAAATAATCAGAGATTAAGGGTAAGAGGGTTGAGGGTATGATGGTAAAGAGCTTTACCAAGAATAGCAGTGAAGTGTGAAGAAAATCAGGAAAATAAACTGGCTTGAAAGAGAAAGTGGGAAAGAATTCAAACAGATTAAAGATAGAGATTTAGAATTTGCTTCTTATATTATTTACCAGATAAACCAATGGCCAAATCCAGTTTTTCTTTCTCCTTGTGTGTGTGTGTGTGTGTGTGTGTGTGTGTGGGGGGGGGTGTCTTGGGGTTTGGGATGCATCTGGTAGTACTCTGGACTTAATCCTGCCTTTCTGCTCATGAAAGAATGAGCAGAAAGTATGTAGTGTCTTAGATTTGAATCCCAGACAGTATGTAGTGTCTGGGATTTGAATCAGGGTCAGTGGTAGATAAAGGAAGTGTCTTACTTTCTACATACTCTTTTGCCCCCCTAAGTTCAGTTTTCATTTGCTGTTTTATTTGCTGCCTTTTCAATAGAGTATAGAATATTCTCTCCTAATGGCAAAAAATGAGACAATGACTAAAGAAATACTCAGCATCAACAATCTATTGTATTTTATTTTTTGGCTAATATTGAGGCCCACTCCGCCACCCCAGCAGAGCCTCGCAAGAAGCCAGAGGAACCCCCCACCACGAGGGCCACCATTTTCCACATTCGACTCCCCTGTTCGTAAGAGCTCAACCCATCAGAAGAGCTGATCATAAGCCTGGCTCATGCAGCCGCTTTGCAGCTGCGTGGTTCATCAATAAATGCACAAGTGAGAGGCGACTACAAGAGTATCCCATCCACACGGCACCAGTAACAATTATAGACCTCATTCCCATGACCCAATGGAACAGTTTGAGACTCTTTATGTTCCTGGAAGGAGCAGATGCCCTTGGGCTACACTACCATGTGACAGGATGTATAGAGATGTTACTGTGTTACTGGTGCCTGCTCGAGCAAATTGATTATCAACAGGAAGACAAGTGATACAAGTGATTGAGGCATTTAGAATTGTTTTCACAAAGATGGGAATGTAAATATTACAATAAATAAATTTAATTAAAGAATAAGATAAAAGGTTAAAAAACAACAAAATTGGATGATCCAGTAGAGAGAAAAAACAGATAGCACAGAGGAAGGGCAGAGAATTGTCAAGGTAATGTCCCTGAGCAAAAGAAAAGAGAGACAGCATGTACCAAGTGGAAAGTATTGTGATATTCTTTGTTATCAGAACAAAGGCTAAGCTATGGGCACTGATTCTGTGAGCTGAGTACACAGGGTGGGCACAACTTCTGAAATCTCTTCCAACTGCCTTGGATTTTTGTTCTGTTTTATTTATGCAGTTAAACAGAAACAAGGGTTATTAGCACAGAGGTAATAAGAAGAATGCTAGAGGCTTGTTAAAAGAGGAGAGGTATGAATAGTTGTGTACAAGAGCAGGGAAGTAAACGGACTCAGGCACATAATGCCCTGGCCAGTTCCTAGCCCTACTCCATGATATTAGTGTCATGAACTGAAACTAGCCAGTATGGTGAGGATTTTCTCCAGTCACACAAAACTCTTAGACATGGGCAGGCAGCAGAGAGCTGGAATTTTGTTAAACCAAAGTACAATAAAGTAAGAGAGTGATAAATAGGGAAATCGACTGCCATGACCTGAATATCTGTATCACCTAGAGTTCCTGTTTTGACCATGTAAATACTGAAAGGTGATGCTATTAGGAGGTGGGACATTTTTGGATTTTGGACCCTATCAGGATCCCTCCTGGTAGTGCTTGGGAACTATATATGGTGCCAGGGATCAAATCTGCATCAACCATACCCAAAACAAGAGCCTTTGGGTATGGCAGTGCCCAAAGGGATAGTAAAGTACCCAGTATACTATCACTCCTGCCCACAAGCTGGGACATTTCAGAGATGATGAGGTACTAAAAGTGAAGTCATTATGAACAGGTTTGCTCACTTATAAGGTGCCCAGAGGGTTTAGATGATGGCTGAAAAGGGGAGAACATGTCTTGCATGGGGTGGCCCCAGCCTGGATTCCAGGTGCTACGTGATCCCCACGCCACTGGGAGTTGCCTCCCTGAGTGCTATCAGAGTGAACTCCTGGACACTTAGCACTTGTATAAGAGCTTTGCAGTAAATAACAGAGTCTAGAGACACAGTTCAGTGAAGAGTTCTTACTTTATAGGTTTGAGGCCTGGATTTGATGCCCAAAACCACACACACACACACACACACACACACACACACACACACACACACACAAAGAGCTCCCCTACCCTTTGTATCATATAAGGGTAGAATGAGAAGTCAATGCCCTTCATCTGACATGCTAGCAACCTGTTCTTGAACTCTCAACATACAGAATTGCGAGTGAAAAAAACACTCAGTGCCTAAAACTACCCAGACTGTGACATTTTGTTCTGGTGGTCTAATGAGACAAAGACGTGAGCCGTGGAATGAGGGCAAAATGGATGTTTACTTGTTGTCAGCTAAGAATGGAGACTTACAGGAATAACTTAAAGTAATTCCTATGGTGACAATCCACAGACATACAGGCCACTCTATAGTGAACGATAGCTTTTCCCCTTCCTTAAAGTACTCTTCTTTCCCCCTTTTTAAGCTGATGAAACAACAGCAATATTAGACACACACTTCCTTTTGGGAGAGGGCAAGATAGGGAATGGCCCTGTTCACACTGCAGGCAACCATATTTTGAGGTTCCAGTAATAGGATAAACAAAACCCATTCATTCACAAAGAAGGGCTCCATGAGATATAGGTGCCAGAAAGTGTGGGCAGGACATAGCCACAGATGTGTGAAATCTCCTCCAAGTTCATTTGCATCTACCTGTCTCTCTTCAAGGTTTCTCACCGCTCAAGATCTGATCCTATCCCTATACATACCTCCTACTAAGACTCTCTATTTATTTTTTTTCTCTCTGGATCTTCCTCCATCAAGAGCTTTAGGAGTAGCCCTCTAAGCCCCATAACTCACTAAGCCTCGACTTTAGTGATAAGATTTGGACAAGCCAAAGGGCCAGCAATTTTGACAACAGTGAGACACATAGTGACTATTTGAAAGAAAGTTTCAGAAAGGTGATCTAACCAACCAGTGAGGTCAGAGTCCTGAATTCTGTAAGCATATCATTTTTCTTGGGGTTCCATAATAGAATGTCCCACTGTCCAGCCCCTTTTTTCTTAACAATTCATTCTAGATCTTTCTGTCCTCATACATCTCAGAAGTCTGATAGCTTTGGGCTGAATTTTCAGGCCCTTTGCTAACCCATACTGGGTTTGGGCATTGGACAATTGGAGGCTGAAGAGAGTTCAAGAACGACTTTCCACAACCCTGTGTGTTCTGGCAGAGCCTAAATGGAAGAAAAGTCCTTAGTTGGTGTTAGGTGGCCCCTCCCCCATGACTGCTGCTTCCCGGGAACCAGAGCCTGTCATCTGCTGCTGCCTGAGGTCCAAGGGGCATTGCCAGCCTCTATCGCCTCTACTGCTACAGCTTCTCAACATCCTTTGTTGCCTACTTTAACCCACCCACTCTTCTATATATCCCCTCTTCATTAAGGACTCTTGAATCTTTTTAGTAAGAATTTTTCAGTCCAGGATCTGCCTAGAAACTGCACTTAAAACTCTACTATGTGTAATTGTATAACTGCACTTATATGCTAAAGCTGGTAGGCCAGGTGCCAAAGTGATAGTACAGTAGTAAGGCACATGCTTTGTATGCACTGACCCAGGTTCTAGTCCTGAGACCCAGAGGGTCCCCAAGCACTACCAAGAGAAATCCTAAGTACAGAAGCAGGAGTAATCCCTGAAGCATTGTCAGGTTTGGCCCCTCAAAACAAATCAAAAGTAAAAAATTGGTAGACCAGAGTAAAGAAAAGCAAATCTCCCAAATATGCAATAAGTGCTTTATTCTTTCATTTATTCTAGATAAGTTTGCTAATACCTATCTTTTTATAAATATAGCAAGAATCTTTTTGCATTAAAACTGCTGAAATACTTAACAGGGAACTAGGTTTGCAATTGACTGTTTTCATGACTACAGTTTCATTTCCCCAGTCAAACACTAGTGGTTACCTCTGATGAAATCTTTCTATTAACTGCAACTCTGAAACCATATCATTTTGGTGTCAGAGCTGATTAAACACCATAGACAATAGGTCATCCATTATACTATTTGTGAGGCCCACTAACCTAACAGAAGGTCCTAAAATACTGTTTTAGATAAAGAAACACAGAAAATGAGAACAATTTAACAAACTTAAAAAATTTTCAATGGCAATAACCTGTACTTTTGTCAATAACTAGCTAATTTGGGCTAAAAGACAATAGATTAGTAATATAATGACAATAGATTAGTAATATAATATTTATATAATATTAGGGATTCAGTTATAAAGACCAATGTCAAAGAATATAGCTATTAATTTTCAATGAATTTGGTCAATATTCAACATCAATGGCTGTATCCCTATTTCCTTTTATGGACTGGGGATCCTAAAACTCCAGGGAGAAAATCTTCTGCTCTTACCAAAAGTAATTCATGTCAAGGTACAATTTCTAAAGACCTATGATTTATTATTTCAATATGGTCTTTATATTAAGGAAAGTCAGTTTTCTCAATGACCAATTTCATCAGTGATGTCAAACAGAGTGAACATGACATTGTCATGTAAATCTTCATGCTTAGGATGCACTGTCTGTTAGTACTGGCTAGAGGGACTGATTGTAGGTCTGTTCATAAGTAGTGTCCAATTGAAAATTTTATCTAGCAATAACTCAAACATATTTTGCTATGGAAAATAAGGTAAAGAACCATATGTTGGCATTTTTAAAAAACTTCTTCCCCCACAAATTATGGTAGAGCAAGTGAAACCTGATTAATCAATTCAAATTCTAGCTTTGCTTTCATCACTTATTTTAGTCATGTAAACAAATTTTTCTAAGCCCTAGTTTTATCATCTAAACCATATGAGAAAATATTCATCTTCATTTCTTCAAAGATACCAATCAGTTATAAGATGCATAAATGTAGCTGGCAAGAAAAAAGATCATAACACTACTAATTACATTTATCAATTATATAATTATACTAGCCCTAACCCGTCAGCCCAATAGAGCCTCGCAAGAAGCCAGAGGAACCCTGCACCATGAGGGCAGCCATTTTCAACATCTAGACGCCACAGCTCATAAGAGCTCCATCCAAGAGAAAAGCTGATCACAAGCCCTGAACCATTCATCAGTAAATGCAAGAACCAAGAGCCTCCCTTCTACCAAGAGTATCCCACCAAGACGGCAGAGGCTGAAAGCTCCACCTGTCATAATTGATATGCCAAAACAGTAACAATTATAGACCTCATTCCCATGACCTGATTGAATTGTGTGAGGCTTTTCGTGTTCCTGGAGTGAGCAGATGCCCTTGGGCTACACTAGCACGTGACAGGGACATATGGAGGTGTTACAGGTGCCCGCTCCAGCAAATTGATGAACAATGGGAAGGCAAGTGATACAAGTGATAATTATACAGTCCTCAGAAATGTTAAACTGGGTTAACTATGCATTGGAATCTAGGAAATAAGCAATATGATACAGTTCTCTTTACTCAATGTGTCACATGGAATAAACAATATAAAGAATGGAGAGAGTCTTTCATGACCCCTGGCACTGGAGAAAGTCCTTGGAAAATGCTAATGATTTATTATTGGCATAAGTATTTAGAAGAAGTAGCATTCATTGATACTTCTGCTTAATCAATTTAGTTAAAATACTATAGTATTTTGGGGTGAAATATACTGCAGAGGGCCTAGAAGATGATTCAAAGTTTGGATCGTATATCTTGCATGCAGGAGAAACCATTTTGATCCCTTCCACTGTATGAACTCCAATAAGCACCCACAGTCACCCCACCTGTCCACCAACCCAGGGATGGCATGGGAGGCCCCACAAATATGTATAGAATTGATACTGCCCTGAAGCCTTACAGATAATACATAAACATGATATGATAACGTTAAATGACCTTGTAGGCTCTTTAAGTTGCAAAGCCAAAATTAGAATCCAGCTATTGTAAATATTAATAATAAATAATAATAATTTTTACTATGTGCCAGGGACTGTACTAGTTGCTTAATGTGTGATACTATTGGGTCATCTCAGCTTTCAGATTTCAATTTCAAAAGAGAAAGCTGAGACCATTCAGGATAAACAACGTTCATAAATGAACACTTGGGTCAGGACCTTGATTCAAACCAGGTCAACTTGATTCCAAAGTCTGGAGGCACCAAGCTAGAACCTCCTCTGGGCTTCATACTCTTTCATGGATTGCTTTACAAAAGGAAGTTTTTGTTTGTTTTCATCTGAACAAAATGATGAATTCCACAAGTCAAGAACAATGTTATCTGTGAGTAGCACAAGACTGGACCATGAGTAAATGCACCAAAACATTGACTATATGAGTGATATATTTAAAAAATATATAACATGTGTCTCACAGTGATAAAAAAAATTGACTTGAAAAAGTGCCCAAAACCATAAACATTGAATCCCTTGAAACAAGAAAACTGGACAAACACGCTCAAGCAATGACTTGCACCTAGATGCCATGCCTTTTCAGGAACTGCTTCCTTACTTTTTAATCACTCTCGATTCATCAGCCCAAGGATTAGGCTTCAACAGAAATTCTCCTCTGCTTGGGGAAGTAGAATTCAGTCTTTGCTTGCTGGGCCTATGCCAGTCTGCCTTTGACATTTTACAACTCCCAACATGTGTGCTTGATAACCCCCAAGGCAGGGTAAGCCTAAGAGACTGTAGGGAAATCTGTCTTGAGAACAGGAAAACCATTTCCAACTGGTACACATGACTCCACTTACTGTGAGGCATTAGAAAACTTGGAAGAATTCCTAGTTAAAGGACAGGGATAGCTGAGGCCCCCTGCCATTACTTTTTTGTAAAATGTATTAAAGAGAACGAAGCCCCTAGAGATGAAGAGATTCAGATTCAAGGTAATGGTGTGGAACTTAAGTCCTCAGCTTCCCTACACTGATCTCTCAGACTCCACAGAGAATACAAGAACTTAATGTGGAATGTGAAATCCCGTAAGAAGATTTTTACCTCTGTTCAAGTCTTCTGTAACTCCTGAAAAGTTTGAAAGTTCCATCCCTTCGTATCCTCCCTACCTGGTCTACAAAGCTCTCTTCACATTAAAAAATTGGGCACAAAGTCTGATGAATTGCACCAGGGTCCATAATCACCTACCATCTGATTATATTTCTTCCTGGTCCTTACCAGTTACATTATTCAATGTGGGCAAAGCAACTAGCAAAACTAAAAGACCATGAGACTGATCAGGTCTGTCAGCTTGATACAGAATGCAAACTTATTAGAGTATACCACGCCCAAGATCACCACAATGGCATGTCTAAAGAATATTGTGGCAGTCATTTATTCTCAGTATATTTAATTTCCCCTAAGCTCTTCCCATTCTATCCCCTTCTGTTCTAAGCACTGAAGGATTTGCTCTTTGGAGTCCCATCACCTTTCCTGTTGGGCATTATAATAGTTGTTGAGATGTTCCTCTAACACTCACCATAATTTCAGTTCCATTTTCTTTTATCTCTGAGATTTACCTTTTAAATAACTTTAAAGAACTATGCCCTGACTATTGAGAGAGAGAGAGAGAGAGGAGAGGAGAAGGCAGGTTGGGAGGGGTGGTGAAATGGAAACTGGGGACACTGGTCGTGGGAAATGTACACTGATGAAGAAATAGGTGTTGGAACATCGGAACATCGTATTACTGATACCTAATCACAAACACCTTTGAAACTGTGTATCTCATGGTGATTCAATTAAAAAAAAATGCTAACTCCTAGGTCCAATCCTCTTCCACCTTTCCTCTTACTCTATTTTGTATTTCTCATGACATTTATCTTTATAAGACACACTATAAATTTGTTTATTGACCATTGAGATAAAGAAAGAATTTTGTTCTGTTCACTGTGCCATAGTTGCCACAGTGACTAACTCATAACAGGTTCTCAGTAATCTTTGTTAAATGGCGTGAAGTTTTCAAAGACAGTCCATTTCACACTGACAGAGATTGTGTGTGCAATGCTTTACTCTAGGCAAAATATGCCATATCTCTTTATTCCAGCTCTCACTTTAAAATCTAGATGTGTTGAGAAATTGGCTAAAAAGGTTGGAGCACATCGTACAGGAGTCCTGGGTTTGATTCCTGACATTGCATGGCCCTCTGAGCAGTGCTGGGTATAATCCAAAAAGGAAAAAAAATCAGAATGCACTTTATTCTCATTACCCCAAATAACTTTTGTTTTGTTTGTTTTTTTTTTTTTGGGGGGGGCACCTGGCAGTGTTCAGGGATACTCCCAGTTCATTGCTCAGGGGTTATTCCTGGTGTTGCCTAGGGACCATGAAATGATGGGATCAAACCCAGGTCTCCTGTGTTCAAAGCATATACTATAACTGACTGAGTTCTCTCCATCTCAAACAAATATTTTTATAGAAAATTGTGTGATTATTCTAAGACATGTCATAGTCTTACATTGCTGCATTTCTAACTGAGAACAGTCTCCAGGGCCTCAGAAAAAGCCCAAAGCATCTCCTGAAGATTTTCAATATCCTGGACACTGTCCCACAGTAGGAATCTTTCCTTTTATTGCTGGGGCAATATTTGCAGTATAACAGGAAGAAAACTGGACCTCCCTGTCTGACCCTAGAGTATTTTGTTTCAAAGCTCCTGGTAATCACAAATCAAAGTTAAAAAGAGCTGAGTCACCAAAGCAGGCGTAAGTGTATACCGTGTCCTCAAAGCTTGCACATGGAAGATTCTGTCGCACCTATCTTTCAGAGATGCTCTCAGCATCCAACTTCTGAATGTTTATTTTCCTGCCTGACTATATTATCACATGGAGAACCATGAATACTCTGTATTTTTACAACTATATGAAGTTTACAATATGTAATTACAATAAGTAAATATACAATTACTGGCTTCCTCCAAGTGAGAGAGAATTTTGATATAGGGTTCAGTATCCTATACCAGTGGCATCAATTCTTACACATTCCCTTATATTAGAATCATAACTGGGTGAATGATGCTGCATAAAGATGGGAAAAGAAAGAGCTTAGAATATTTGGCCTGATATAAGGGCAAAATAAATCAATTTTAAACCTTTATTTCCTTCAAGTTCTAAATAATTTATTTTGTGCATATAATTTATAAGTATCATCATGAAAATTAAAGGAAATGTACCATTTCCAATTGATTGGTATAATGAAATCATTGGCTCCCCATCAGGGAAGTTATAAAGAACAGAAAGAACCAATTTCTGGATCCTGGAGCAAAAGACCAAGATGGCATCCTTCACTTTTTGAGTCTTCAATTTGAAATGCATTATTAGTTTTGTGCCTGGTTTCTGTAATCTATTCCTAGAATTTTGAAATTTTCTGCCAGGTATAATTTTAACATTTTACTCAGTAATAATTCTGCACCTCCATTTTCTGTGTCTAGACTGTGAACATTTCAGGCCAGCATTTTCACTGAGGTTTATTTTAACAAATTGTGTTACAAACTCTATTCTCTAGTCCTCAGTATTTGTCCTATAAGATATGAGACAGGATCTGATTATCTGAGTTTCTCCTCTGCTCTATCCATCTCTTATCCCAACCATTTAGTTTTAATACATGTGAGTACCTACAAGTACCCTCCATTGGGAAGAGGGTGATTTTGAAAGTAAGCAGATTTAGAAGTTGTTTGGAAACTGAGAACATCACTGAAAGATAGAAATATTTGGGGGTGTTATGGAGAACCTGAATGATATACCCATTATTTATTTATTTGTTTCAATTTATTTATTTTAAACTTTATTATTACTGGTTTTGGCATATCTAATACACATCGGACAGCTTGCCAGGCTCTGCCGTGCGGGTGGTATACTCCCAGTAAATGCCGGGCTCTCTGAGAGGGTGGGTAGAAGATTCTTGGTAAACGGCAACAATATGATCCCATTTTAAACAGTGACCCTACACCCTGGCTATGCATAGAGGCCCAAAAGGAGATGGAAGAACATGACTGATCTGGGGGACAGTGAGGATACTGAAGGAAAGGTGTGTTTATGTGTGATAGGAGTGTCTTGTGTAACATTACAGGTACGTGTACCACAAAAAAATAGTTTCAGAAAAAGCCTGGAATTGTGATATGTTCACAGTGATAATAACAGTTCATAAAAGTAAGCCTCCCAAATTAGTTACCTCACGGAAACTTTGCTCACAATCCACAGTGACAGAGGACGTGAAGCACAAGCTCTTTAACCCTGCACCCTGAGCGTCAGTGTCAAAATCAGAGAATGGGGGGCCGGAGCGATAGTCCAGCGGGTAGGGCGTTTGCCTTTGCATGTGGCCGGCCCATGCCGGCCCGGGTTTGATCCCTGGCATCCCGTATGGTCACCCAGAGCCAGGAGAAACCCCTGAGCATTGCCGGTGTGACCCAAAAAAGCAAAAAAAAAAATGTCAGAGAATGAAGTTCAATACCCAGGTGCACCTTCTAAGGTGGAGCCATGAGATGCACATCCACCAAAGCAATCATATAGAGCATGGCAGGGGAGGACCAGGGAGCACAAGGAAGAGGGTGAGTGATGAGGACGTGGGAGGAAGAGCGAGAACCAGTGGGAACAGATACTTACACAGTTGTGTTTCTTGCATAGGAACGGTTTGAGGCTCTTTGTATTTCTGAAGCAAGCAGATGCCATTGTGCTACACTGGCACCTGATAGGGTCAAACGGAAATGTTACTGGTGCCCACTTGAGCAAATCGACGAATAACGGGATGTCAAGTGTCAAATGATCAAGTGATCAAATTGTATTATGCCACTGTGAGAAATACAATTACAAGGCTGTTCATGATGAGTTTTCAGTCATACAGTGTTCCAGCACCCATCCCTCCACCAGTGCCCGTTTCCTACCACCAATGTTCCCTGACTCCTTCCCTCCCCCACCCTCCGCCCCCAGCCTGCCTCTATGGCAAGAACTTTGCCTCTTCTCTCTCTCTCTCTCTCTCTCTCTCTCTCTCTCTCTCTCTCTCTCTCTCTCTCTCTCTCATTATTGCTTTCAATATATACATTTAGGGGCTATCATGTATATTCCTTTTTCCTACATTCAATGCTCAGTTCTAGACTGGTATTACCATTTCCAACCATTATTAGCATACTGGTCCCCTCTCTGTCTTACCTAACTTCTACTCCCATGCACTAAAAGTGGATATACCCACTTTTTAGACTATGTAGCCTGAAAAGAATTAACACGATACATGGGAAATATACTCTGAGATTTAGGGAATCATCCGTTTGCTAAGCATGGTGGTTATGGTCTTTCCTAAGTATTCTGTCAGTACAGTTTAAAGATGAGCTTCTTTTCTAAACATTTTCATCTTCTTGTTATTCCCTGCTGTAGGTTTTGAGCCACGCCCGACTGTGCTTAGGTCTTACTTCTGGCTCTATGCTCAGGGATCACTCCTGGTGGGGTCTCAGGGGTGCACACCTGGTACCAAAGATCAGAGCCTTAATCCCTCTACTTTCTGCACACCCTCAAACCCTCTTTATAATCTTTAGGTACTTTCTTGTCACTGATATTTAAAAGTCTCATTTACAAATTTGATTGGTTTGTTTGGTGTTGAGTAAAAGTTTCAAATAGGTAGTTTTTTTTTTTTTTGCTTTTTTGGGTCACACCCGGCAATGCTCAGGGGTTTCTCCTTGGTCTGCACTCAGGAATTACTCCTGGCGGTGCTTGGGAGACCATATGGGATGCCGGGGATCGAACCCGGACCGGCATGAGCAGGCCGCGCAAGGCAAACGCCCTACCCGCTGGGCTATCGGCTGGGCCCCACCAGGAAGTTTTTCTCCCTAGGTGAAATCTGGCAAGAATATCAGAGAATGGTTGGAGGCAAAAGGATGGGGGAGGGGGCAGGAGTAAATTGCTATAGTGTTATAACGGCTGCTAGTCCAGTTCTCCCCTCCCGGCCCCTGAGCACTGCTGAGGAGGTTCCAAATAAAATAGAATTAAAGTATCAGGGGAAAATCAAGGGGACTGCATTACTAGTATCTAGAAGAGTAGAGCCCAGGGATGCTACTAATATCCTAGAATATGTCAGAAAATGCTGCCTTCTATGTCCCCAACTGCAGTAAAATGTATTGGACAGACAAAAT
Source organism: Cryptotis parvus (assembly GCA_021461705.1). Lineage (NCBI taxonomy): Eukaryota > Metazoa > Chordata > Mammalia > Eulipotyphla > Soricidae > Cryptotis > Cryptotis parvus. Next base: position 9,430 of record JAJIBD010006505.1, on the reverse strand, counting down.
CGAACCTAGGTAGAGAGAGAGAAAAGTTTCAACGAAGGTAGTCCAGCACAGGCAAATTGAAATAGAATCCAGGGGCAATCCTTGCCAACTCAGTCTCACACCAATCTTCATAATTATTAATGGCTTATTGAGTTCTTATGGGAAGCTTAGATATTAATGAATTTACAGAGGAAAGACAGGGCCCCCTGGTCTATTCGATATGCCAAAAACAGTATGGATCTCATTCCCAACAAATGGAGACGTTACTGGCGTCTGCTCAAGCAAATCAATGAACAACAGGAAGACAAGTGACAGAGGAAAGCTAATAGAGATATGGAATAGAACTAAGCAAACAATTTCTAGGATGCATTTCTCTGGTTTTAAAATAAAAAGACAGGGGCCGGGGCGATAGCCCAGCGGGTAGGGCGTTTACCTTGCCGCAGCCGGCCCATGCCGCCCGGGTTCGATCCCCGGCATCCCATATGGTCCCCTGAGCAATGCTAGGAGTAATTCCTGAGTGCAGAGCCAGGGGTAACCCCCTGAGCATCGCCGGGTGTGACCCAAAAAAGCAATAAATAAATAAATAAATAAATAAATAAATAAATAAATAAATAAAATAAAAAGACAAGTTGCCACTACTTTAAAAAACTCTCTGCTGCCAGATTTAATCTCATTTCCACCCCAATTGCTGCAGCCTACCACTCATTTACTATCCCCAGTACTCACTCAATAGCCTCTTCCCAAAGTCTACTCTGATGGGAATCAGTCTTTTAGGTGGATATTGGATGCAAACAACTGTGACAGTTTGTAATGACAGGATATTGGCTCAGCAGCTGGCCCTCAGGGAACAAAACAGTTTAGAAGATGAACTTAAATAACTGAGCACTTGCTACTTAATACTCCAACACTTGTCAATTGTTTGTGGTGTAAATCATTCTAAATAATCTATCCCACACCCCTTTGCCTTTTATAGCAGATACTACTACTAAGCTTTTCTTAGTTCTTTCAAGTTATCATTGTTCATGGTTTCCAGTTGTCATCCTGTATAGCTGCTTTATGCAGGGTGACAGAAACAAATGGATTAAAAAGTCTGGGTTCACTATTGTTTGCGTGACTTTAGTAGGCCATCTAGTAGGTAATGAATGCCCTGATTCCACCTTGTCACCAGAGAAACAGTATAAACCCTTCTGGAAGTAAAAAGCAGTCATAATGGTCTGACAAATAATCTTATCTATATCCTACAAGGAGTATTCTCCAACAAAACATGGCTTGCTGAGATAAACCAATACATTTACAAAAGCAGCTTTTCACCTGATTTTGATATTAACTAACATGTATGAAGTGCTATTAACCATACTCCAATGGCTAAGCAATTTTCATGCACTATTTTAACTTTATCCTCCTAATAACCCAATAAGGTCAGGGGGGGAATGTTGAAACTATTCAGTGAAGTTCCACTCCCAGCACAACCCCCATCCAATTCACCTATAGTAAAAACTGTTTATCATAATTTAATAGAGAAGTAGAGAAGAAAATACTGAATAATTTTCTTTAATGAGAGGACATGGATTTGAAGCCAGGCAGACTGACCAGGAAACTTTGCTTTAACCACAATCCCAAAGGATGCAAACTGTGGGCTAACTGGATTCACAGATACATGGTTTTATTGACTCATATGACATTTACAAATTGGAGGGACTCCAAAATTGGAGGAGCTGTGCCCGGCATAAAGGCTCAGTTGAAAAGTGACTGAGGACTAAAATTCAGGCTGTTGGATTCCTCTTTGTTCACAGCCCCAGTCTCCTAATTGCCAGCCCTGAGTTTTGTATTGCAAATATAAGGTTGTTTTCCCTCTTTCCTATATGCTCTTTACATATTCTTATGCTAGAGCAAAGGCTTTTTGCATAGGCACAGGAAGATAGTTAAGGCTACTCATTTGTGATATAGGAATTAATTAACTCTGAATTAGTTACTCCTAGGCATCTATCCCAGAGACTCACAGATATGGGGCAGAGCTGCTACCGGCTCTCCCTGTGCACAGCCGCTCACGAGGCACCCGGAGGGATGGCAGGTTCTAGCCCCTGGCCCGCCACCCCAGCAGAGTGCACAAGAAGCAGGACGACTCCCCCCCACCCCCATGAGGGCTGTCATTTTCCACATCCGGACTTCCCTCTCGTCAGAACTCCACCCAGCAGAAGAGTCTATCACTCACAGCCTGGATCATCAAGACCCACCCTGCAGCAGTCTTTTTCAAGTCCAGCCCAGGTATGCTGATTCAGAGACTCACAGACATAGGGGCAGAGCTACTATTGGCTCTCCCTGTGCCCAGATGCTCACGAGGCACCTGGAAGGGATGGCGGGTTCTAGCCCTGGCCCACCACCCCAGAAGAGACTCACAATAAACCAGACGAGTACCCTCTTACTCCATGAGGGCCGCCATTTTCCACATCCGGACTCCTCTCTTGTCAGAACTCCACCCAGCAGAAGAGCTGATTATAGCCTGGCTTGGTTCATCAAAAAATGCTGGAGATCAGAGGTGACTACAAGAGTATGCCACCCTGCACGGCAGAGCCTGGCAAGCTACCCGTGTCATATTTGATATGCCAAATACCAGTAACAATTATATACCTCATTCCCATGACCTGATGGAATGATTTGAGGTTCTTTATGTTCCTGGAGCAAGGGAGATGCCCTTGGGCTCTACTAGCATGAGACAAGACATATAGAGATGTTACTGGTGCCCGTTCGAGCAAATCGATGATGAACGGGAAGACAGTGATACAGTGACAGGCATCTATCATATTTCCTAACAAAGTTTCAGTTGCCCTTATATTAATTCTAATTCCTTACACCCAAAAAAGAGGGACCCTTCACGAAACTGGATGGACCCAGAGCAAGCTGAGAGTGAGCTACCCTGGCCTTGACATGGACAGACTAAATGTCCTGAGTAGTATAATAAGCCAAGAGTATGATCATGGGGCGGAGGCGATAGTCCAGCAGGTAGGGCGTTTGCCTTGCACGCGGCCGGCCTATGCCGCCCAGGTTCGATCCCTGGCATCCCATATGGTCCCCCAGCACCGCCAGGAGTAATTCCTGAGAGCAGAGCCAGGAGTAACCCCTGAACATTGCCGGGTGTGACCCAAAAAGAAAAAAAAAAGTATGATCATGGAACAAACTCTGTCCTGACCAATAGATAAGCAATAGATTACAAGGACCCTGTGGGGTTAGGAAAAAACCCACCTGGCCAGAGGAATGTAGTGTGGAATATATGATGAGATGTCCCCAGGATTAGCCACCTTATAAACTTAATCCTTGTGTAAATAAATGTGTCTATCTCTTACTGTGTTTATACAGAATGACTAGAAATATTGAGATGACTATTTATCAACTAAGGAAAGGAGAAAACAACACTCCAGAACTCTTAGGCAAGCCTATAGCCCCAGGACAAGATCTGTCTCTTGGGGGAGGGTCCCTTGGTAGCTTGACCCTGAATGAAGAGGTTCTTTTCACCTCATTGTTATGGAATTAAAGTCCATTACCTCCTTTAATTCCCTTCTCCCAACTTTTTTTTAATTAAACATTTTATTATACCATCTTGACATATATAATTACAACGTTGTTCATGTTTGGAGGTTTCGGTCACATAGTGTTCCAGCACCCTGCCCTCCACCAGTGCCCATTTCCTACCACCAAAGTCCCCAATTCCCTCCCCCTCCCATAGCCTGCCTAAATGGTAGGTTCTTTATCTCTTTTCTCTCTCCCTCTCTCTCTTTTCCTTCTCTTACACATTGTGGGTTGCACTACATACACTTAGAAGCCATCATGTGCATTTTTTGGGCCTGTATTTAATACTCAGTTCTATGTTGGTATCAGCCCTTTCGACATTTTGTAAAGTATACAACCCTAGTTGACTAGACTTGTGGGTGTGGAGTTAGGCAGAGTGAGGAGTGAGTGGAGAGAGATTAGAAAGAACTTCAGACTTTCAAGAGCCTGTGATCCTGTTCCTTTGTTGTCAGCCCCGAGTGTAGCTGAGGACCCACTGAGCCCCAACACCAGCCCACACTCAAAATTCATCCACTGGGATGAAGGAAGTGTTCTTAATAAAAACAAAAAGACCAGATGGGCTAAGCAACCCAAGTGTTAACACTAACTAATAAATCAGATTATTCACACAAATTCCCAAATTTTTTGTCTTTTTAGAAAAGGAAAGAAAGAAAATAAGGAAGGAAAATAAAGGAACAGAAATGAGACGAGAAGGAATTAAATTAGGAAAGAATAAAAGTTGTGTCAGCAGGGGAGAAAAGGAAGGAAGGAAGGAAGGAAGGAAGGAAGGAAGGAAGGAAGGAAGGAAGGAAGGAAGGAAGGGAAGGAAGGAAGGAAGGAAGGAAGGAAGGAAGGAAGGAAGGAAGGAAGGAAGGAAGGAAGGAAAGGGAGGAAGGGAGGAAGGGAGGAAGGGGAGGGAGGGAGGGAGGGGGGGGAGGGAGGGAGGGAGGAGGGAGGAGGGAGAGGGAGAGGGAGGGAGGGAGGGAGGAACTGGGGGAAGGAAGGAAAGAAGGGAAGGAGGAGCTGGAATTAGAATTCCTCTGTGTCAACAATTTCTCTAGAAGGGACATGTGCTAGCCTGTGCAGCTGGCTCATATCACACAGTTATATAACTGGTCAAGACATTTTTCTAGTTTGTGACTTGTGTACTACATTATACTTTAAAGTGCTCTCCCTTCTCTTGAAAAAGTTCAAGTTGTGATCCTCCAAATAAGTCTTAACCACTTTGTAGGAGTTAAAAAGGCAAGGCCAACTCTCCTAAGCACATTCCTTCAGGTGAGCAAGCAGGGTGGACTCTGTTTTCCTTCATAGGTTGAAATTCTTGTTTTCTAAGGACATACTGTTCTCTTAAGACTCTGTGGCTGGCAAACACACACACACACACACACACACACACACACACACATACAACTAAGCTGTAGGTACCCAGATATAGGGGCAAAGATTCAAAGCTCTGAGAACTGTCCCTCTTAGAAGTACCTCCTTATAAACATGAAAATTACATGTATGAAGGCTTTGATTTTGGAGGCACCACTGTTCCTTCTGCCACAGCAAAACCTAACCAGACCTAAAGCCTGTGGGCAATCAGTAAGAGCCGCAGGAATGGGCTTGGAAGACAGGAGTTATTGATGACATTTCCTGACCAGTTAGCACTCCTGTATTGGCCACATTTTCCTCTCCAAACTGATGTGGTCCAGTAGTTTCCAGTGGCCTCTCCAAGCCCTTCCCAAAGGAATTGGCTTCCTTTATATAGAAGGGCTGGCAATAGAGACACCTGTTGCCAACAGGTAGCTAAGAGACGTGGTGCCCCCACACTTGGCTCAGGATACAAGCAGTCACTCTCCTCATTGTCAAGTGCCTTGTTTACTAGATAGTCCAGAGGAAGTTGGTCCAATACCAGGAAATTAGAAACAACAAATTTTAGTGTCTCAAATATTGGAACAGCAAGATTCCTAAATTGGAACAGATAATTTTTAATATTTCTGTGGATCAGAACGACCTCTGGTAAGAGTATAAGATGCTTATTTAATCCATCCATCCTTAAGCCTACAGGAATCCTTTTGATAGAATCGGCAATGCACCCATCTAAAAATCAAACAATCAACCAACTGACATAAACTTTATAATTTCTAGATTTTAGAGAAAGGATGGCCCCTATGGAATTATTTGATGAGATATCAGTTGAAGTCACCAAGCCAGTATACCTAGGAAAGAAAAATACACTGGGCTTACTTATCTAATTACCTTTTGTCCTTTACAAATGTCTTATTGTTCAGAAAAATGGTACTTGAATTGTGAGCAGCTCTTTTTGTGAGTATAAGGAAAGGCAACAGGCAAGAATTATGGGAGCAGAGAGCGGGAATAGGTCAATAATTTTGCTGAGATTGTAACATACAGAGCTTGCGATCTGTATGATTTTTTCTGTATTTCAGTTTCCTGAAGTAAGATATCACCTTCCTTGAAGGATTTTATAAAGATCAAGTAATTGGCTGATAATTAATTATTAAATAATATCTAAATATTATTTCATTGAAGGGCACACCTGGTGGTGCTTAGAGGCTTTCCAGGCTCAGTGTTCAGGACTGACCCCTGGTGGTGTTCATGACATGACAGATAATACCAGGGATGGATTCTAACCTGAATTGGTAACAAGCTAGGCAAATATCTTACTCCTGTGCTATCTGTCTGGCCCATTCAAACGGATTTTAACAAGATAATAATGTACTTGAAATTGCTTCACAATGACTAATACAAGTGTCTCAATCCAATCAACAAATCATTCTTTTCTTCTTTTCAATCAGAACGCTACCTTCAAGGAGAAAGTCACACTTCAAGGCAGGCCTTTCTCTAAAGTGGTTTTTTTTCACTTATTGTCAATTGATATAGATATTACTGAAAATAAACAAGACCCTAGACATAACAGAGTCCTTTCAAGACCCCAAGGTAAGTAGCAGATGGGCCTTGCTAGACTGATGGTCTGGCTAAGTAGGGAATCTAAAAATATTGAGAGAAAGCAATCATAGAAAACATCCCAAATCCCCTTACAATGAGAGAGCAAGGGGGGGGAGGAGAGAGAGAGAGTTAAGATATTCACTTATGAAATGGATGGACATGGAGAATATCGAGCTGCATAAAATGAGTCAAAAGGGAGGGGGAAAGAAACAGAATGACTGTACTCATTTGTGGAATGTGAATAAACATAATCTGAAACTGATATACAAAGGCAGTAATATACAAGAGCAGATACACAGGAAGAGCTGCTACTGGCCTCCCTGTGCTCAGCTGATCATGAGGCATCCGGGAGGGAAGGCAGGTTCTCGCCCTGGCCCATCATCCCAATAGAGCCTCGCAAGAAGCCAGAGGGGCCCCGCACCAAGAGGACAGCCATTTTCAACATCCGGACTCCACAGCTCATCAGAGCTCCACCCAAGAGAAAAGGCGATCTCTTTCTGGTTCATCAGTAAATGCACAAACTGAGAACGCACTACCAAGAGTATACCACCCTCACAGCAGAGCCTGACAAGCTACCCATGTCGTATTTGATATGCCAAAACTCAGTTACAATTATAGAGCTCATTCCCATGACCTGAAGGAATGTTTGAGGCTCTTTGTGTTCCTGAAGCAAGCAGATGCCCTTGGGGCTACACTAGTATGTGACGGAGGAATGGAGACTTTAATGGTGCCTGCTCACAAACCAATCAATGAACAATGGGAAGACAAGTGATACAAGTGATACAAGGGCAATAGAAACAAGACCAGGAGGATTGGTCCACAGTTGGGGAGCCTACTTAAAAGTGCTTGGGTAAAAGGCAGTTGGAATAGAAAGGGACCACTATGACAAAGATAGTAGGAAATGATCACTCTGGATAAAAGCTGCCTGCTGAAAGTAGGTAAAGGAACAAACATGATAACCTCTCCGTATCTGTATTGCAAACTATACTGCCCAAAGGGAAGGGGGCAGAAAGCAAAGTGTGTGCCATAGAGACAGCCTGTAGGGGTGGGGGACAGAAGGAGGGATAATGGGGAAGACTGGTGGTGGGAAATGTACATTGGTGGGGGATGTGTGTTGGAACATTGTATGACTAAAACCCGCTCATCGAACAGCCTTTAAACCATTTTTTTCACGGTGATTCAATTCACTGAATTGAATCACCTGTCTTCCCATATATCATTGATTTGCTCAAGCGGGCACCAGTAATATCTCAATACGTCCCCTGTCACATGCGAGATAGTCCAAGGGCATCATCCCGCTCCAGGAACATAAAGAGCCTCAAACCATTCCATCAGGTCATGGGAATGAGGTCTATAATTGTTACTGGTATTTGGCATATCAAATACGACACGGGTAGCTTGCTGGCTCTGCAGTGCAGGGTGGGATACTCGGTGACCCGAGTAACCCACCCGCACGGCATTAAATTAAACAAAAAAAAAATCAATTAAACAATTAAATAGACAATCAATTAAACAAAAAATAGAGCATAGAAAAAAGATATTTACCTCCCAGGAATGTTAGGCAAAATGTAAACTTCAAAAGGGGAGAGCAATCCATTACATGACTTTGGAATCTGGAAAAACTTTCCCCAACCTATAAGCGTCCCTGCGATCTCAATGCCTATGAGTATGCAAGTCACCCATGATGAGGAAACTCTTTTCCAGTGTTTTCCATTGTTCAAGACAAGTTCTAGAATTCCACAACTTCTCTTTTCTAGCCAGTTGTTCTTTGTGATCACATGGTTCTAATAATGTCCTACTTTATAAAGAGTTATCAGCATGATTTTTAGGAAATGACTGAAGCGTAGAAGTTTTAGATGGTGAGTGGCCCACTGGGTCTCTGTTCCTATTATTAAACTCTACTTACTGTGCTAGCAACAAAGCCATTAAAATACATAAAGGAAGGGGCATAACTGTATTCAATTAAAAGAATTTACAAAGACAGGTGGACAGGTTAATAAAAAGACAGTTTTATAACCCTGTGCTATAAAAGACATTGGTACCATGCAAAAACAACAACAACCATGCAGTAATACAGAAAACTTCTCACCAGTAATCAGAACCATGAAATAAATCAGAAGATCTGAAGTAAAAACAATAGAAAAAAGAATGAAATAATGACAAAGACATGGGAGGGAGGAGGGAGTGGAGGAGAGAGAGAGAGAGAGAGAGAGAGAGAGAGAGAGAGAGAGAGACATTCCTATAATATTAGAAATAGTGTCTATCATGCAAAGTTGGAGACATGTATCAATATTAAGACAAGTTGTGGTAAGCAGGAAAAGGGAGAGAATGCAACCGGATTGCCAAAGGAGATTAAGAAAATAAATTCAAGTTAACAAAATAACTGGTGGATTCAGCATGAGGGTGACTGTAACTGTTAGGAATGAATGGATGACACCAATAACAAATTGAATAACTGAATAAAACTTAATGTGTAAAGTAATGTGCCCTACATGGGATCACTGCTTCTAAGGTGATAAATTATGGATGAAGAGAATAGAGCAAATGAGTTTTCTGTTAAAAACACTGATTAACTCTGGGTATTCAGCCATCAGAGGGTGCCAAGTGTGCAAATGAATAGCTATAATCAGCATTTTGCCGGACAAAGCATACCTAACCAGTACAAACTTCACAAGCCAGATGAAACTGCCCCAGCTTCCCAAACCAGACTCAAACAACACAATGTGCGGATTTTCCTTTGGCACCCCAGGATCTGGCATAAATCCAGAGCTGTCTCTAATCAGAGATTCAGCCAACCTTGTATTTAATTGTGCATCCAAACAGGTTTTAAAGTTTTCTGCATGTCAGTAGACTGGCAGCATGCCTTGAAGACAATCATTGGTCCAGTTTGCTACATGATATTTAAAGAGAGAATCAGTCATTTGGGATGAATGATGAAGTCTGGAATATTGACTTA